>JAXGGA010009814.1:0-49757 GCA_038373865.1 Uloborus plumipes
AGTCGAGGCTGAAGTCGGATCAAATCCTAATAAACACGCTCCTTATGGTTGTGAGAAATTTGGCGAAACTTTACATTGTTTGGCGATGCATTGTTTTGCGATTTTTCGTTTGCGCCCCGCTAACGGATAAGTACCATTTTCATAATGCTATTACAGGATCTTTAAACAAATTTTTGTTTTGCTGAAATCCAGACTATATTTGATAGGACTCAAACTTTTTTTTGAAGTTACTATGAAAAAAAAAAGTTAAATCTATAAGTCATGTTTGATAATTAATAAAATAAAATGCGTTGCAATGGCACAGGTAATAATTATCTGGGGAAAAAAAGAACTACAGAAATTTTCGATATATTCTTTAAAACGAAACAAAGTGCGGGGAATTGTTTTTTTTTTAATTTTATATATACTAGGTGACCCGTGCGGAATTCCGCAAAAAAAAAAAAAAAAAAAAACCTCTAAACTTAAAATTTAATACGACAATTTTTATTGGCTTCATTTGCACAACATCGCCATCTACTGCCGTCGTTCTGACAACTTTTCAAAGAGATCAAAGACACGTTCACTTTTACAACTACTACAAAAGTGATACCCTATATTAAAATCAAATACCCAAGGCTACTACTAAACTAAATACTAACGTTATCGCAAAACTACCATAGTATTTTGAAACAATAAGAGTTACAATTAAGGTTTACCGAGCTAAGCCTTGGCTTGAAATGTCGCATTTAAAATTGATTTGAACAACAATGCAACGATTTTGACAGTTGAGCAAAAAATTTAACTTTTTCAAACTTCAATCGCTTATAAGTCGCTTAAACGTGGATTTTCGAGATTCTCGTTACGCGGCGCTAGCGGAGAAACGTTCTAAAGAACGCATTTTTTTAAATCTTTCGAATGAAATCAAAATGGAGACAATACGACAATTATTTCGCTAGATAGAGTCAATTTTGTGCCCAAAAATTGAAGTTCGAATAAAAAACGAACCGACACTTTTTAGAGGGTGGGTCTAATTTTCGTCAATAGCCCGCGGGATAAGCTTCAAAATCAAATTTTCTTGCAATTCGATAAAGAAATGAGCGAGTTTCGACCGGGTATAGGATTCGGCTTAGAGAAATAATATATGGAGATTTATTTTTATGTATAATCCGAAAGCTGC
The DNA here is from genome assembly GCA_038373865.1 of Uloborus plumipes. NCBI lineage: Eukaryota > Metazoa > Arthropoda > Arachnida > Araneae > Uloboridae > Uloborus > Uloborus plumipes. Next base: position 1,157 of record JAXGGA010009814.1, read on the forward strand.
AAAAGTAAAAATAAGAAATCGGAACAAGAACATTCACAGATATTCAATATTGGAAGCTTATCGCCCCTACTCATGGCCTAGAACAAGCATACAAGGAAAAACTGAAAATTGAATGAACAGAACCTTCATTTAGGTCAATAGTTTGCTACGTATTAAAGGCCTAAGAATTTCCAGATCTTGATGAATATGTGAAAACTTTGTACTGATATTGCTTTTGCAAATACGTTTTGGGTTCATATCTAGCGATGCAGGTAGTTTTCAAAACTTGTTGATAGTTACGTTAAGAGTTAAAAGCCATGTGCTTGATAAATTTATCTCTAAATAACTCATTTTAGGTCGATAGATTAAAATTCTTTTTAAATATTTAATTCGATTCAGTGCATCATTAATAAATACTAAATTACCAACCATATCCTGATGTTGACGTGCAAAAAAGCCTCCACCGCCATGCGTAATAGTTCCAGGTAAGTTACTGGAAGTAAGCTTCATTTTTCTTCTCCGTACTATTTATTATTCCCACAAGAACCAAAGGTGTTTGTTCTTAGGTTTTAACAAACACTAACCAAAATTTTAATATTTTATTTATCTGCAAATAATATATTCCAATACGGTGTAGATTTAACTCTGTCGTTTAATTCAACTGCTCTGAGAACTCGGCAAGGGTTGCAGGTTAAATTTAAACTGAAAATTTTGCATTAAATTCAGCTTCCTGCTGTTCTCAAAATTTCGGTGATCGTGTTATCTTCACGTTTTCTTTCCTCGTTTTCGATCCAATTTTCTTTAAAACGTTTTCAAATGGGATGTAGAACAGGATAAATTAAAACTAGTTAGGCGATACTTCCAACTGATTTACCCCTAATATGATGAAAAGTATTCAGTTTTCCTGTAGTTGTTTCCTTTTTTACGAATATCAACCATTTTTAAATAGTGAAGTAATCAATACGTTGAAACCAAGCGATTTTTTAAAGTGTCACCACAACCAAGTAACAATAAAAGGACAGACATAGTTTTAATTCTGAATAAATTCGAAAATGCTTCAGTGTAAAATACTGGCTTCTCTTAAGAATCGCATGATGATTATGAGGAAAAATACTGGATTTCGAATTCATTTCGCAAATTCCAATAAACTATGAAAGGCGCTAATTTTCTTCATTTTTTTTTTCGTCTCGACGAACTCGGATATAACGACGAAGACCGAGTTCAGAACATTTGCTCTGTGCTAAAACCCAGAAAACGATGGGCATTTAGTGTTAAGCAGGCATTGATATTGTTTTTCTTCTATCCTTTTAAAATACACTTTTGATACACTCCAAATTGTGGAGCGGAATGCTAACCTCTTCGTGGTCCTGGTGAAAAGTGCCAAAAAATTATGTGAGATGTACTTAATAGCAAGAAAAAATTAAGGCTATTTTTGGTGCCCTTAAAACTTTCCAGGTCCTTAAAGATTAGTCTTCAAATGCAAGGAAAATTAAGTTATCACCTTTATAATCAATCGTTCCGAGCGATGTTGCAGGGGCGGCCCTAGCAGTTTTGCCGCCCCGGACAAAAATGCAAAATGCTGCCCCTTTCCGCGATTAAAGTTTGAAAAGTAATAAACGTTGCTAAAAAATGTACAAACCAATAAATAGATAATAGGAATTAAAAACAGCCTAACAAAATAAAATCTTGTATTCAGGGTCGGATTTAGACCGAATGTCGCCATAAGCTATTTTAGATATTTGGCCTCTCTTTTTGTTGTGGGCAGAACAGGCCATTTTTGTCTTTTTTTCGCTGATGCAGAACTTCATGTTTTTTTTTTTTTTACATTTCGTGCTGTCTCTATTCTTTTTTTTAAATTTACCCTTGAGGGAGGATGAGTATGATTAAAGTAAAGCGATGACTATTTTTAATGAAGTATAGAATATCCGCGATTTTAGGGGGCTCGGGGGTTTCTCCCTCGAGGGAAATTTTGAAAAATAGACCTAAAAATGTTGCATTTTGGAGGTTATTAAGACTACAAAAATAACAGGAGAAAAATAGGTAAACAATACCTTTTAAAAGTTATACCTTCTTTTGCAAATTAAAATCAGTCAAAGTAAAAATTGCTTGTACTTGTGGTTCTATAAATCGGTGACATCAATCGACGAGGAAAAAGAGCTTGGAAGGAGAAAAGAAAACTCAGATCTGCTTTCGGTATAAAGTTGGTGTCTTTCAAATCCACCGACTAATACAATACTGCATTAAATGCAAAATGATCAATAAAATAAAATGTATAAAATGATTTAAAGGTAATGGTTTGAAGATTTAGAAAACAGAAGAGTAACATCCCGACATTCGGACACTTGAAGCTTGATGCACTTGATAAGATATAAAGTTGCTGCACTTTTCAAGGAGTTTCAAAGAATAATTTAATTATTTTCAAGACCTCAAGAATTATTATATTTAAGGCAATTTATTTGCACATTCCAGCCTCTGACATTTGTATGCTTAATTGCCTAATTTCACATATTGCACTAACTTTAAAATAAACGTGTCTTTAGTTAAGAAGCAGATATTACTAAAGATTTCTCACTTAAACTTTTTTTTAGTCACAAGAGAGCAGAAAAAGAAAAACAGTAAGGGTAGTCTAGTATTTTTTTCTCGTTCTAAAGACATCAAAAAAATGTGGTATAGATAAAAGCAAGCAATAACAAAAAAAACTTCCAATATAAATCAGGAATTAAATAAATAGCAAGATATGAAACATGTGAATCACAAAAATTTATCTCAAGCACTATGCTACAGAAATGCGAAAATCATGAGTTTTACATTTTTGATGCAGGAAGCATTAAGGAGCTGAATTTAATACTTTTTTTTAAGAACTTTCAAGCTTTTCACGCATTTGGAAATGAATTTTACTTTTTCAAGTACTTTTTTTTTTTCAGGAACAAGTAATGTTTTTCTTTTTTTTTTTGTGGGGGGGGGGGGGGACCCATCAAAGGGAGGACCATTGTTTGTTTAGATTATAGGTATATCCAGCCCTGTTTAGATTAATTAAAGCTATAAATTGAAAGAAACAAAAAAATAAAACAAATACCACAATATAATTAGCAGACCTCAAGAAAAAAGGAAGAAAAAGAAATGTAGTACGGGCTTTGCGAATTTTCTACACATTGTGTGTGTTACACGTTGCGTACACACATTGGGTGCATGTCAGCAATAAATTATATGACGTGTCCAAAGTTCTTAAATGTATTTATATAAGATACAATCAATTATCTTAAGTTTGTAAAATAATCATTTAAAAAAATGCAGTTAAACAACTCTTGTATGTGATGCACACTTTTATGAAAACTTAATGAGATTAATAATTTGCTTGCTATATCAGAAATACCAGGTAAAGTATTGTTGTAAATGGATTGGTATGCAATGGTAAATTTATTATAGGAGTATCAAGAAGAAAAAAAAGTTTTTTTTTTTTAAAATTCTTTTTGACTTTTTATCCTGTAAAATGTCCGAGTCAATTTTAAATCAATCTGTTCAGCTAATTCATGACTTGGCTGTGATTATTTTCATTGGAAAGTATTTTTAAAGTCTGTTTCTGAATTTTGCTTTCTAAAATATTACAATCATGTATTATTTTGTTTTTTTATAAACGATGCCTTATGTCTCTTCTCATCAGATGTAAGTATCTATGCATGCACACATTTTATTAATATTTATTTTTATTCATTCGGTAAAATGCGGTAAATTGAGATTTTTTTTTTCTCCCCATTCGGGGCACTCTGGTCATTTACCGACAATTTCAAAACATTGACATGCTTAAAAAGTTGTCTAATGTAGTTAGTTTGTTTTTTTTAATGTCTCCATTGAGAGTCAAAGTTTCTAAAGATTCGTTTATAGTTTATAAATATATATTCGTTAAATTACATAATAGGCTATGTTGAAACAACCAAAATGCTACACTGAAGTGAATACATTTAAATAACACGCTTAAACATCGCTACATTCATAATTTTCAGAATTCCGAAATACAAAAAGAATTATGTTTGTAAAATTCGTTTATACTTTTCTTTTCTTGAAGAAAACATTATTTTAGCCCAAATATAATTTTATTTCAGCCTAATTATATTCGAGTCCAAATGCGTATTATCCCTAAAATATGCCGCTCCGGACAGGGGTCCGGAATGTCCGGCGCTAGGGCCGCCCCTGGATGTTGATTAGTCGATTGATATAATCATGTTCATTTCAATACCTGTCTATAGCGTCCAATTCAGTAACGCACTGAAAACAATATTCAAATAATTTAAATTATAGTTTGAAAAAACTAAAAAATACGCTTTTAGAGTTCGTGCTTGTTTTTTTTAGGTAATTTATCAAAGTACAACTTAATATATGAAGGCGTTCTGAGTAGAGCCGCTATATAGATAGGCCGACGCATCAAGATTAAGTTTCACCACTTTGGATCCAACTTATTTACTTTCAATTTTTCATTGTTGCGAGCTATGGTTACCAGAAAAAAGTTTTGGCACATTGCTAAGCTTTGCCAAAACCACGTGACGCTAATAATTGCTCACAGTGAAAAATTACCAAAACGCGATACTTTGCCAGAAAAGACAAGCACTCAAACACGCCCTGGATCCAAAGTGGTCAAACTTAATCTTGATGCGTCGGCTCGTATATATAGGGGCCTTAGTTCTGAGAAATTTTTAGAAGATGAAAGTCACGTTCTTTACAAATATAAAATGCAATCATTAATACACTAAAGGTTAAAATAGATCTCATGATACTCTTAACTGATTTTCAAAACTATTGAATATTCGCAAAGTTTACATACACTCATAATATATCAAACATGTAATATAGTTTAGCCTTTAGTATTAATAATAGTAGTAAATGTATTACTTTTATCTTTGCAAAGAACGTGAATTTCATGTTTTATTCAGAGTTAAATACATACAAACAAGCAAACGCACGTGAAACTAATAAAAGCGTATGTAAATAAAACTGGCTATTTAAATAAAACTTAAGACCTGCATAATTTATTATTATTAGATTCAATAATTAAGAGGAGGGCAAAAAAATCTTGAACCTATACCGACATTTATAAATAGCAAGTTTTCAAGTACAGTCTTATTAATTGTCGGTCAAAAGAACATCCCGCTGGATTTAATACATTTTCAAAGCACCAAGCCGTTGTACTGTCCGACCTAAGGCCCCTATATATACGAGCCGGCGCATCAAGATTAAGTTTCACCACTTTGGATCCAGCACGTGTTTGTGTGTTTGAGTGGTTGTCTTTTCTGGCCACTAATCGCGTTTTGGTAATTTTTCACTGTGAGCAATTATTAGCGGCACGTGGATTTGGCAAAGCTTAGTAATGTGCCAAAACTTTTTTCCGGTAACCCTACTCCACAACAATGAAAATTGAAAGTAAAAGTTAAGGAATTGGATCCAAAGTGGTGAAACTTAATCTTGATGCGTCGGCCTGTCTATATAGCGGCTCTAGTCCGACCACGGATGAGATGGAAAGGCTTATATCCGGCGAAAATGAGCGCATCTATTAATTTTTAGGGATGTCGGTTTTTTGCAGATGTGTGTTAGCCTCTAAATTAAGTTTAGACACATTGAATTGAATGGATCACAATCGTCAAATTTTTAACTTTCCTCCTCATCAACATAGACCTGTCTGAGCTGGACGTTTATCAATTCTCCCCGCATCCGTGGTCATAAAGTGATTATTTTGAATTTTGATACTCGGATAATGAAATACTCCGCTTAGTAGAATCGTCTCTTCTGGCAAAATGTCTATTCTATGAAGTAGCCAATGCGAAATTTTAAGTCGGAGGGGGGGGGGGGTCGAACACTTTCCCCCATGGTTGATCAGGATATTTTTTCAGTGTAGAACCTACTTATATTAAAAACTGAGTATCTTTCTATCTGTCCTGCTTCTTTCTCCTGAACACTAATGAACTAAAAGTCGAACCAGGTGTAGATATATTCGTCATTTTCTAATCAAATCTTCATTAGTTTTAATTCACATCAGGTTTGATAAATGGATTCTAAAACAATTGAGAGAAATCTTCAAATTTAAAACGATTTGTCCTGAATGATTAAGTATGAAATCCACTGTTACAAAACGTGGTTGATATGAAACAGTAATAATAATGATAATTTTGAATGAAGGCTTCACTGAATCAAACATGAAACTCATTAGCGGGCCACGTACGTAGTATTTTTTTTCGCTACCATCTACTTATATTAAAAACGAGCATCTATCCTGCTTCCTTCCCCTGAACGCTAAAATAAACTGATAGTCGAACTTGGTACCGATAGATTAGTAATTTTTCAGTCTTTATTAGTTTTAATTTACATAACTAGATGCGTGGCTCGGCGTTGCACGGGCTACCTCTGAACAAAAAATTAAATCCTTTGAATTATAATGGATATGAGTTGTTTCTTCCAAAACCTTTTTGGGCCTAGCTATACCCCGCGGTTTCACTCGCGTTAATAAGACAACAATCTATTAAGAAACTATTTTAATTACATATGCTATGATATGTGTATGATAAATATATTTTTAAAAACTACACGGTGAAACGCAAAAGTAAAAGAACCTTTGGAAAAAAAATTAGTAAGAAGCCCAGTCATATAAAAATATTCAGGCTTTGTAAATTTTTTGTTCAAAGTTAGTCCGTGCAACGCCGGGCCACGCAGCTAGTAGTGTTATTAGAAGTTGACAAAACTTATGTAATAATGGGTGAAGAAGAAATGTTTTCAAGGCGGTGGATTTTCGTGAAACCAAAAATTGATAGCGTCCATGTCGTATGATTATGCGGAAGGTAAAAGATCCCTTGAATACTAGTTTGGCATGGAGTATCTCTTGGCAAAATTAAATTCCGTGTGCAGTTTCGCATCAAATAGAGAAGAGCTTCTCAACCTTTTAAAGCTCGAGTTCCACTTGATTGTACATCCTGCATACATAATACGGAAATACGTTCATGCGGAAAAATAATTGTTTTTCGTGATTTTTTTTTCGAATGTGTTAATTTATTTGCCGATTAATCATGCAATAGGTAAATTTGGGGGGGGGGGGGGTGATATTTATCATTTTATAGTTTTAATAACATCGATTTTTTTTTCTGTGAAATATTCCATACTCTTTTTTAAGAAAAAATATATAATAACGTCACACGTTTTTTCAAACATTTCTTTCATATGCGAGTATTTTTAAAAAAATCAGTAAATATTAAAAAAAATAAATTTTGTTGCATTAAAAATACATTTTATTATGATTAATTTTATCTCTAGGTATTTTATGTTGTAGAATATTATTTATTCATTGCCAATAAATTAATTCAGCAGTTTCTTGATCCAGGCATATTTAAAACTTAATTTTGTTAAAAAATAATTTTATGACTGAATAATCGGACGATTATAAAAAAAACTGACAAACAAGATGATTAGATATTAGTGCCGATTAATTCGTGCTATGTGGACACAGAATGAATGTAATCCGTTTCAGTAGTGCCCCAATAAGAGGTTGTGTGTGTGGGGGGGGGAGTTAAAAGTTTGACTTCCTCAAAAGCAGCGTTCAACAATTTTTTGCCTCTTGATTTTCCTTTGTCATTTTTTTAATCGAATTTCAAAGTTCCCATTAAATAAGAAACCTTTGAAAGGCAACCTGCTATGATTAGAAGGTCAATGCCCCCCTCCCCCCATGCTATTATAACCCAAATTCTTCTGCTGCGTAGTTTCCGAAAATTGCATCGAAGTTAGCGAACTGACACAGAATGGATTTTTAAAGCCCACAGCACCGAAATCATCTGCGTAAAGATAAATAAAACAGACAAACCCGTTTTGTGCCATTTTACTGATGTGTGCCTTCTTCTTCAGCCTTTTCCTTTTCGTGAGTTTTTTTAAGTGACAATAGATTTATTGTTGGGGAAAATAAATAAATAAAATTTTGCAGAGCTTTAATTCCTCTTTAAAGAAATAGAGTTGGAGTAAATAACTTGCAAATGCGTCAAAATTTTAGGAAAGAAAATAAATAATACACGTAGAAAACAACATTATTTCCTTGACAAATTTCTGCACTTTTTTTTTTCTTTAAATTGATCACTAAATTTATATTAATCATGTAAACTGAGTAAATATTTTATCTAGTTTGAGTAAAAATATCCTGATCACACAATTCAACAAAAAATTAAGAAAGACGTAAGATTACTTGGAAAAAAAAAAACTTTATACCTAAAATATTGTAACAGATAACATGTAACTTCAGGGAATTTTTTTTGGAAAAGGCGATGGGGAAAACGATAATAAAAAAAATATCACAAAAATATATTAAAAATAATATTTGTGTAGTTGCTAAAATTATCTTGAAATAATTTCTGAGATTAACAAAAAAAGACTGAAAAATGTTTTTTTAATGAAAATTCCAGAAGTTTTAACTACTGGAACGATTTACGCAGTGGGTCCGTGACACTGGCAAATATCAGCTGATTTTTTTTAAGCAGCAAAAAAAATTGCGAAAAGAATTACTCACTCGGAGAGGAAAAAGTCGTCTGCCAGCTCCATCCTTCGTGGAACGAGAAGTGGTCGTTCTTCCACCGTGCCCCGAGAAAAGAGCGATCGCTAGCGGAAGTCACGTGACCCGCCTCTCCCCCCTGCGGCGGAAATACCGTAGTGCTTGGCTCACTGCTGGAGGGGGGGGGGTTCTTAATTTGGCAGATCTCGCGCACTTTATCGCATCGCTCGCGGATCTGCTGTTGCAGTTCTGATAAAAGTTTATCAGTTTGTTGCTAATTCGGGCTCCCCTGCGGCTGAACGTAAATGGTGGCAAGCTTCGGGGGGGGGGGGGGGGGTCGCTTAAATTTTTGTGAAAATTGAATGAAATTCCGGAATACTCCGAATGATAATATATGAGCATTCACACATCCCACACACCATTACATTATGGGAAAGGACAATATCACTAAAAAATTAATAAAATAAATACAACAATTAAGAAAAAAAAAATAAAAAAAAAAACAATCATTTTCATTCTTTTCTTCAGATGATTGAAATATTTGAGCTTTGATGAATAACAACGGGAGTGTATTTTGAACTGTCAAAACGATCGATTGGAAAACAAACATATTGACTGCATGACAGATCAACAACCGAATTAAGTTTGATAAATTGGTACTCCTTATTTTCAAAGGTTACAAATATATATAAAAAAACAAAAATTGCAACTACACACACACACACACACAATATATTTAATCACAAAAAAAAAAAATAGCAATACGATCCTTTAAATTGCCGCATGAAGAAAATCTTTGGGAGGTCCCAGTGACCTCCCTTCGGGGTGCTCCTGATCGTGACAAGGTGGAGGGAGGCCGTAGCTCGAAGTGAGACATCAGGCATTTTTTTGATATGAATGCACATGAAAAATAGAATGTGTGACGGGGGGAGGGGGGGGAGGAAAAATATTGAAGAAAAGTGACATCATAAATGGGCACTTTGGTGAAAATTCTTTTGTGCAGATTTTTCTTGAAGGGACAAATTTAGCCTATCATTTCAGGGGAGTGTCTACTCAGTGCAAATTTTATTCAAAACACAATTAAATCCACTCACTGTTTAAAAAACAATATTTTTTCCAAATTAGGAGAGGAGGCAATAGACCCTCCCCCCATAAACGTCAGGCCTTTTTAGCTTTTTGCCAGAGGGGGTTGGGGGGGGGGAATTGGAATCCTATTCCTAAAAAGGGGCTAAAACTCAAAAGACGGGGAAAAATAGCTCCTTAAAAATTACAATGGCTCAGTCTGGGCCATAATTCTCATTGTACATAGTGATGCTGCTTGCCAAAATTCACACCTTTTCCAAATTGGAAAAAGGGTTTCCTGCCGATCTAAAACAGGTGTCAGTTTTGGGCTTCACTATGTCACCCTCATCTTCACACTGCAAAAATGAAGATGACCTTGGGACCTATTCAACAGTTTTATTCCAATTTCAGACTTCACAAATATAATTTATTAAAAACATCAAAGGGAAAAACATCTTTTTACTACGTCCACAGACTATTTTATGTAACATTTTTTTTTTTAAATAGGAAAATTGGTTTCTTGTCACTCCAAAACCAGCGTCAATTAGGAGCTCTTATCGTGACTCTGCAAAAAGGAAGATTACCTAATTAAATTAATTTGGAAATTTTATCAACAGCTTTTATCAAAGTTTGATTATTTTCACTCCACCCTAATATACAATTTGTGATCACTGCTCTGAGATTTTGATGAATCTCTAATTCTAAACTAAAGTTACAGCAGAAAGAATCCTGTGCGCCGAAAGTAATATTTCTCATAGAATTGCAGAACAATTTTGAATGCAACGTCCATCTTTAACGCTGTACTAGTAACAAGCACACAAAATTAAAATACTTTATTTGCTTTTCCATTTCATAAATATTTCAGACTATACACATATTTTACATAACATAAAATAAAATAGTCACAAAAGAAATTCCAACAGTATAATAAAATATTCAAAGAGCAATAAATACCGTAAAATATTTCACAATAAATACCATTTATAAATATAGGAATTTTCAAAAACATTTTTCTCAAAAATAAAAATAACATTTGTGAGCTTTTATAAAATATTTGATATGCAGAAATTTGAATTTATGATTTTGAACCAGTGTATATCTAAATAAAAAATTGTGGCATCCGTGCGTGTGTGTATGGAATGGACACAGATTTTTTTTTTTAAATTAAGGTACAACCCTATAAACTGGAATCAGAGACACTGCGGGTAATATTGGGTGATAAGCAAATAAATAAGAGGACCAACAGTTTATCACAATGAAAAACAATGTTTTGTAACACTTATGTTCAGTAGGGTGGAAGGAATACAGAGTTAAAATGAAAAAAATATAATCAAAATAGAAAATACATTGAACATTAATAAAACTTACAAATTAAGTTACTGAATATTATTCAAAAATTGCAACAGAAATGTTTCAATGTTCTATAAATCCGAATTTAATATGGATTATAGAAGAAAACAAGGTTCTGCTGTATACACATATGTTTGAGATTGTTGAATGAAAAAAAATGAAAAAAGAAAATAAAATGATCAAGTAATGAAATGAGAGAAAGGGGGGTTCAAACGAACCAAGCTCTGCGACCAGATGTATATTGCTCTAGTTCAGGACTTCCCAAACTTTTTTGTTCCGTGGACCCTTTGCCGAGTTTTCCATGGACCCCTCTCTTAAGAGTCGTTCCAAAACTAATCAGGTACTGTACTAATAGAACTGAAGCATTTTTAAACCGCGAATTAGAGCGTTGTTTCATTATAGATGTTCCAAAATAGATGACTAAGAGATTTACCAAACAGTATGAGAGCTCTTTTAGTATTGATTTTTTAAACAAGCAACTTCTTAAATGCCTGAAAACCTTCAAAAAATTTAGTTTGACAGTTATACACTTCAGAGTAAAAAAATAAAATTAAAAGAAAACATAGGAAGAGAAAAACGTAACATTTTTATATTCATACTTTCATAATAATAGTAACAATAATGGGACAAAACTTAAATCAGACAATATTCTTATATAGAATAGGTGTACAAGAAAAAAAAAAGATGGTTTTTAGTGGGAGGGAATTTGGTGAATCTACAGCAGATTTTTAGAATTTGTCTTCAGATTTGTCGGACAATTATAAATCTCCCAGATCAGAGATGGCCAGACTGTTTCTTATTTTTGTAAGAAAAGTGACTGAACTGAGCTTAGTTTGCACGAAGTTGTATCAACTTATCTTGCAACATTCCAGAGGGCAGGATAAGTTATGGATGTGTCCTTCTGGAAACAGAAACATTGAAAACCTTTCCTGAAATCTACCTTAAGTCCTTCATTAGGGCTCATTTCAGTCAGTTCTTCTTGTGAAATTTTGATTCTTCTATGTCATCATATGGATTGATAATCCACCAAGATTTTTGCGTCAAAAAGTTTTAAAAATATTAATAATAATAAAAACCTTATCAATCATGATCCTTTTAACATTCAGCGTACTTCAAAGTTAAAAATAATTAAAGTTTTCATCATTCTCTTCATACAATTGCACTGAGCAAATAATTTAGAATGATCAGTTTTGCTACGAATTTTGTTTATACAGCATTTATTACAAATTGTAACGATTGATGCAGGCTGTTGCTCAGATTTTTTGCTAATGATCCTGGCTCATGGACCCCTTTTTGCATCTTGTGGACTCCCAACTCCTTTTTTCGTTTATATGGACCCCTTGCAAACTCCAGGGGGGGACCCTTGGGGGTCCCTGTGGACCCCTTTGGGAACCACTGCACTAGTTGATCAAGTAATAACTGGAATGTTGAAACACTTTTATGTAGAGGACTGCAGCAGATTTTAAGGGGGGGGGGCCAGTCCCATCCCAAAGGAATGAAAATAATTTATTTAATGTTTAATTGCTTTTTAATTTCTCCATAACGTTAATAAAAATTTTCGAGCTCTATAATACCTTTGGTTTTCTATGGAAATAATATGGCAATCAGGTGTTAGACATTGTAAAAGAATACATAAAACTCGGGCGATGCGAAATCAATGTTTCATAATATCACGATTCATTCAATAATTCATTTGTGATGGAAAAAAATGCCAATTTTATTTTGATAACTTTTTGTTTAAAATCATATTGACAGCGTTTCCAAGTAATACCGTGCATTATTTACTAATTAGGTTAAATAATAGTGAATCACTTGGCATAAGGTTTAATAGTTGATTGACTAAAATTGTTGAAAATGATTTTTTCCGCCACACATTCAAAGTATAAATTAGTACATGTATGTAATCTTTCTGTACTTTAAAAGTAGACTAATTGATTTTGCTACCCCCCTACTTTTTAAAAACATTTTAAAGGAACTTTTTGAGATTTATATATATATATATATTTTTTTTTTGGGGGGGGGACAGCACTTTGTACTTGTCTGGGCCCCTCACAAAAACTATTTCTGTGTCCGCTCGTGGTAGAGGGGCTGCTTTGAACAATAATACTTATGTCACAACTCCTAAATGCATTCCATTGATCTGAATGCATAAAACTTTGTTAAATTGGCCCCTCGAATTTCAGAAGATCGTCAAAACTAAAATAACATGAACAAACAAAATAATGGAATTATAAAACAGAAGCATTTTGCTTTCAACTGACATGTAATAATAAATAAAAAAACTTGTACAGATAACGTTGATTTCTTAAGCTGTACAACTATGTAAACATCAACATTATGGACAACAATCACTTAAAATACTTAAACATTTATTACACCAATAACATGAGATTAAGCCGACACATACAATTTGGCAATAACACCGAAGTCGATAACTAGTAATACAATATGCGGTGCAACGAGTTTACTTTTACACCATGGAGTCATGAACTAATATATTCACTGCATGGAGGGGTGTAACACATAGATTTTAATTTATACTTAAATTATGCTTTGATTGATACATTTATGTCAAACAATCGAAATTTAGTGAAAACTTAACTTCAAAGATTGTTCAAACAGACATCTTAAGTTTTTGAACATCAATTAAAACTTAAAATTTTGTATGAAAATAAAGTCATGTTAATTTACTGATATATATATTTTTGAATGAATCGGAGACTACCACAAAAAGTATTCTTTTTAAACAAAACCATGGAACACATTTAGAATTGAGCTTCGATAATTCACAGTCAAGACTAGAGGATAAATTTGAATGACCTCAAACGAACATTTGAATTCTCACATTTTTTATTATCGCATGGATCATTTTGTTATCTCATTTTGAATTAGCCTATAGAGGGTGGTAGGTAAAGTTACAAAGTAAATACATCTATCTGCGTTCATTGGAACATTAATAATTAGGAATTTAGGGTATTTTTTTTTACCAAGACCCCTCCCCAAAAAGCCCTACGGAGCCTCGTCACATCGTAAAACTATAAAAACATAGGCCGCGTTCACAGGATAAAACAATAAAAACTCCCATCATTTTGCGCAACAAACAGTCCCTTCTTTTGGTGAGGTCGAATTCACAGGATAAAACAATAAAGACTCCCATCGCAGCAAAGCAAACAGTCTCTTCATTTGGTGAGGTCGCTGGTCTTTTCCGTCACGGTGGGGGTCCCCGGCCCCCCGTCCCCCCTCTCCTCTGCCCCCCACTTCTGGGGCTTGGCAGAACCGAGGGCAATGAAGAGCGTACCGGTCAGCAGGTAGATGCAGATGGCGATGTAGAAGACAATGTGCCACTGGCCCAATGTTTGCTGAGGGAGGGAAAATAGACCTGGCATCAGTCAAAGTCATATTTTAAGCAGTAGTAAAGGTAGAACAAAAACTATGATTAAATTTAAAAAAGCCCTGATTGCCGATGTAAACACTCTTGGATATTTTTGAAGATATTATGTTTTTCAACAGGAGTTCCATAGTATATGTATATGGGTCATTCCAGCAAAAATGGTAATATCATGTCTGAAACTGTTTACTTAAGTTTATCAATTTAAATAATTTCCGCCAGCTGATCATATTTTTTTTTATTGAGTCTCCATTCATTTGTGTATAATGAAGTGTAAATGGCCTTTAAAAATATCTTAAAATCACAAAGAAAAGTTACATTCACAGAGAAAGCATAAAGTGGAATAAGCAGCCTAAAACTGTAAGTCTGTCTGCAATTTCAAGAAAAAATCAATTTTTTTCATCATTCATGCAATTGTAACAAAAGAATTAGGCTCAACCCAGGTTGTTGATTACATAATTCAATGTAGCAAGCTAATCATGGCAGTTATAGCACTTGTATTTTCAAAAAACTATATCAGATTGAAAGCAATTGTTTATTTTGTTTCCAAACAGCTTGTAACAGAGTGGACAATTCGAAACATAGAAAATCGAAGGACATGGATAAAAAATAGTGGTGTTTGGGTAATTTTTTCTCATTTGCGTAACAATCTTCAGAAATGGTGTCAGAAGCATCTTTTGTGCAATGCAGTGTCATTTTTTTTGTTGTTACATTTCAGCTTAATCTTAAATCACATTTTAAATCCTAGCAATTTGAAGCTGGGACACGTCATTTTCGCCTCCTTCTGACTTTTTTTTTGTGTTCCTTATAAATGGATTATACCTAAACAATTGATACTTGATTACACAAAATTAAATGGAGAACCAATAAAAAATATGCTAAATGGGTGGTAGTTATTAAAATTTATTTTAAAAAATTCCAAAGTCTCAGGACTGATTTGTACAATTTTTGCTGGAATGACATATCTTTCAGCATAAATAATCTAACTATAATTTAAAAAACTAAAAAATACGCTTTTAGAGTTAAACTTAAATTGGGTCATACATCAACATGTTATATAGTTTAGCCTTTCATATTAATAATAGTATGAAATATATTACTTTTATATTTGCAAAGAACATGAATTTTATCTTTTATTCAGAGCTACATACATACAAACCCACACGTGAAACTAATAAAAGCGTATCAAAAAGAAAAGCAAATTTGCCAATCATTTCAGCAACTTAAAAAAAAATCAACAACAAAAAACCTACTCAAAGTTAATGACTGATTGGTGATTTGACTATTTTTGATACTTTTTGGTATTTTGAGCAAAGAAAGCAACCGGTTAACGGTTTTCAATAATAAAAGTTTCATGTATATTTCTGCTTAAAAAGTGTTTCACCAGAGTTCGCCAAAGTGGACTCAGCCCGAAAAAATGACCAGGGATTTTTTGGGTGGGCCCATTCGAAAAATCCCACTATGTCCGTAAAGTGGGTTTTTTCAAAATTTACTGCATATTGGAAACATTTATTTCAGATACAAATTAAATATTAAATACTTTGATCAATTTAGTTGCACTATTTTAGTTGGTTACAATATTCAGTCTTGGTCGGTACCTGGTCCAGAAATTGCCATCTTCTTTTACTGACAACTTATTAGGTATTAGAAATAAAACTGCCCATGGATTTTTCACACTTATTTATTTACTTACTTTTATACTTACAAGATAAAAATAAGCAACATTTATTACAATCTATAGATTTAATTCAATATCAATTTTAAATATAATATCTATTTGAAAAGTACAATATAATAATGATTTTTCCAAATTATTTACGGAATAAGAATTTTTTTATTAGGTCACAGTGATCTCTGTGGCAACTTAGCCACTGGATTATCCCTGAAGAGGGAATTAAGGGGCATCTTCCCTATCCGATGGGGAATCCAAAGGCTGATGGAACGGACACTGCGTAGTGTAAAGACGTATGTGTTCGGCTCGGATCCATTTAAGGATCCGAGTGGGATTAAACAATTAAATTTAGAATGAAACATAATGGAATGAAATTTAATGAATATTGTAAATAGTAGAATTAGTTAGTAGTTTAGTTTGTGATCTGTGTGATGTACTTGTAAATAAACAATAGATTGGAAATTGGATTCTTTCCTTGGACTTGGAACGAACACGCTATGTCGTAATATGCGAGTTGCAACAATCTCTTTTCAGGGCTCACGATTTTGTGGAAAGTAAAAGTATCCAGCAGTTGTTTGGTGTACAATGTTTGAATGATTTTTGAAAAAACCCAAAAAAAAAAAAAAAACCTGGGTTCTTCACTGAAAACCCAGGTGGGCTGGGCCTTTTCAAAAAAGCCCTGAGTTTAATGTAACATGAATTGCATATTTATAAGGTAATATATTAGATATACAGGGTGTCCACTCCTATCGTGGCCCAATAGCTAATTTCTAAACCGTTAGAGATAAGCATAGTTTATTTAGGAAAAAATCTCTAAATAACGAAAGGAATTTGGGCTACGAAATGTTTTTTAAAATAATCAAATTTTGAAAGAGTTACGAAATTTTAATTTTATACAGCTCCCCAGTCGTATGAATCATATTTAGTAAAACATTCTTGACACTAACATTTAGAACAAAAAAAAATCACTCTTCTACGACAAAAATTGACCGAGTTATGACTTTCTGAAAAATCAAGATTTTGATGGATTTCATGACGTCATCTAGAGATCGCTTAAGGGACCGTATGTGAAATCCTTCAAAATTTTGATTTTTCAAAATGCCATAACTCAGTCAATTTTTGTCGTAGAAGAGTGATTTTTTTTTAGTTTTAAACGTTACAGTGTCAAGAATGTTTTACTAAATATGATTAATACGACTGGGGAGCTGTATAAAAATTAAAATTTCGTAACTCTTTCAAAATTTGATTTTTTTGAAAAACATTTCATAGACCCAAAATTCCTTTCTTAATTTAGAGATTTTTTCCTAAATAAACTATATGCTTATCTCTAACAGTTTAGAAATTAGCTTTAGGGCCACGATAGGAGTGGACACCCTGTATATATACATTCTTCTTCCAATGCAGTGCAATAGATGCATTGTCATTTTCAGTTCAACTTTTAGCACAGAGGCATATTTATTTATTCATTGATTTGCTACTCACGTTGTTGTCGGTGAGCTTGCCCACGGCCAGAGGGGCTAGGAATCCGGTCAGGGTGGCAAACGCATTGGTCATCCCCATCAAGGTGCCTGCACAACGAGAGAAAGAATTCACAAACACGACATCACACATCATTTTTCCTTACTCTACAGCCATGGGCGTAGACAAAGGGGGCATCTGCACCCCCTAGATCAGAGCCAGGGGCACTCGGATGGGAAGTCACCGTGACCTCCCAACCTTTTCTTTTTTAGCCAATTTTCTTCTCTTTTGATACTTTTTCTGGTTAACTCTGGTACACATGTGCTTCAAAACTTCAAAAACAGCTGAATACAGTAGAAAATATTTTTTAAAAATAAAATCTGAAGATTTAACAAGAAAAGGATTCATTTTGCACGGAGTCAAATTAGAAGAACGGCACTTTTCTTTTGCTTCTGACCCCAGCAGCACCAGAACGTTCAAATTTGGTGCAAAAATGGTGTTATTGGTCAAATAACGGTGCTAAGTGTCCCTTGAACGTTATATTCGACGTGTAAAAACAGTAATATTATCACGGTGTCATTTCAGTGCTTAAGGAGGTGCTTAATTTCTCAGAATTGAGGTCGTGAATTGCTGCTTTTTAGAAAGGGGGAGGAATCATATCTGCAGAAACTTTTAGTTTTATCCTAAACAACTCTCTCTCCCAAGATCCTAATCAGATTTGCATGCATTTCAGTAAAAAAACATTATATTCATACTAATAAAATGATATGATTTACGCCCTTAGTCTTTTATAGATGGTGCCTCCTGCAAAAAAATTTCCTTTTAAAGTATTATTTTTCTCCCTCGATAAGATTCTCGATAAGTAGGGTCTAGTGGTTAGCGTGTCCTGCTGGAGTCGCAAGGGACCCCCGTTCGAATCCCGCGGAATGAATATATTAAATTCAAAGTAATTAAACAATTAATAATTAAATTAAATAAATTGATTAAATAACTAAATAATTAAAACCAAGATGACGACGATCATGGATCAAAAATGGCGGATCAAAAATGACGTCACGGTTAAAACGCGTCACGGCCCTGAATAGTGGGGTATACGTAGTATATTTTTTTAGCTGGGGAGCACTGAAAACAAACGTATTTCCAGAACCTAAATATAACCTATCATTCCACGTTCAAAACTGGGACAAAAAAAGGTGGTCAACACCAGATTTCGACGTGTCATATTACCATCGATCGATGAGACACATAGACATTGACAACACGTGCTGCGAGAACGTGCTTTGAACGTGCCGGCTGGTGCGCTCTGTACGTGTTGCAGAACGTGTTTTGAACGCCTTTGTGCTGCTTGGGGAGAATTAGTACTTTTTGGGAGGTCACAGTGACCTTGGAGTGAATGTGGTGGAATGACGTCTGAAAACTCTAGGGAGAATTAAGCTCTTAGGAGGTCACAGTGACCTCCCATTGCGGGCACTCCTGCTTGCCCCTCCTAAACGTGAAAACTGGCTACGCCCATGTCATCTTCAGAGAAAGAAGGGAGGATGAAGAAAGTTGTAAGGATAGAGCTCCTAGCATAAAATAATGTTTCTAATCCCATTAAAACTTAAAACACTATATACTACACATAACTGAAATGGAAAATTTTGTTTTACAGCAAAGCAAACAACTATTTCAAATTTTTTCTTCAGAAAATAAATGATTTGTAAGTAGGCAATAACTTGTTCTGCTATGATTTCAAATTTAAAATAAATTAAATATTTTGTTTTAGTATTTTGCACAAATATACTTTTTAATTCTAGTGAAGAAAAAATTGAGTACTTAGTTGAAAAAATTGCCAATTTTAATGAAAGTACGAAACATGCCTGATGCATGTGTATTTTTTACAAATTGTGATTCCTATAGCAACCGCTCGTTACGAACACCTTTTACTGTGGGACAGAGGTGGTCATCATATATCAAAGATGATTGTTAAGTATGAAACAGCGACTGTAAGTTTTTTAATTCTGCTGTTTAGTGACTTAATGCTCCAATAAAAACAAAATGCCCCCTTAACTGCTGAATAAAACACAATAATAATAGTAATAATAATATTATAATAATAATATAATCATAATAATAATAATAATAATGCCATAGTGCAAATTGGAAATAAACAAAATTAACAGGATATGAACAATTGAAAATTTGAAAAACATTTGAAATTTTTAAAAAACTTTTGAAAAGTTTGAGAAACATTTGAAAATTTGAAAAATAATTGAAACATATAAAAAGAAGAAACATGGGCAATGTTCTGCTTAATCTTCAGAGAGAGGGAGCAGTGGTCAATGAGCTTTGTAGGTTTCATAAGAGGTCAGTTAGAAGTAAGTCAGCTGATTTATTATGCTATAGCAATAAATAAGTAAAATTTGATGTATTTGAATCAGTAAAAGATATATAAGTCAGGGTTGGTAAAAACCCGGGTTTTTCTACAAAAACCCAACCCACCCGGGTTTTGTATGGTTAAATTTTATTTCTTATGCGGGTATTGATATATAATGTATGCATTCATTCATATAAAAATATATTTACTAAGTTAAAGTTCTGAATTGCATTTAATCAATGTCGATGGATTAATAATTAATATTATTAACAATATCAATTAATAATATCATCAACCGAATTGTAATATTTAATGTGTATATTTAAGAAGCTTTGGACAATGGTTTCAGCTATAAACTTTTATCACTTGTCATTTACAAAGTAGAAGAACTGTTGCAAATGGGCTTTCCTACAAATACAGGAATATTTAGGGGTGTGAAAATTTCAAAAACTTGAATTTATACCATTAAAAAATTAAAACCATTTGCACTTGTTTATTAATAGAAATAATCATCTTTTCTCATTAAGTAGCCTGCTTCAATATCTAGTCATGTCATTTGCATGTTTTTTATAAGGCATATCTCAATGATGGGTGTGTGCCTTGAGATAAGGGAAGTGTCCCCCCCCCCATTTTCAAAACCAAAACTGATTAATTTCAGATGGGGGAGGGGGGGAGGGGACCCTTAATCGATTTTTTTAAAATAATCGTAAGAAAAAACTAGGTTAACATTAGAACTTTGCAATAATTATAAATTTATTTATAAATACTTGTCATATTTTAATAGTAATAAATTGCATGGGGACGCATTTTCTTTTTTTTTTTTTAAATCAAAGAAAGGGTTTAGTGCTTCAAGTTAGTGGTATGGTAGCTCTATAATATAGCACTTGAAAATCATCATATACTAAATGCAATAGGGTTAGAAAAAATGAAGAGCAAAACTTTATTCTTCTTGCTCCAGAATAAAAGCAAAAATTGCCCCCCCCCCCCTTCCACTAGCAACTATTCCATACAAAAATTTCAATTTCGAGAACTGCAAATTATGAATGTGTTATAATATAAAATATATGTGTGATCAATTAATCAAAATTATCATAAAACATTAATTAAGCAATTTTTTTCATCTACAAGAAGTTTTCAATCAATGGTTCATTTTCAATTTATTTTAAAATTTGAAATTTGTTATCAAAAAATAAATCAATAATAATAATCATAGGTATTTTGCAACAAGAAGTAGTATTATAGCTAGAAAAATTTTCGGAACAAATGAGTTGAAAGTTGAAGAAATAATAATTATTTTATAAAATAAATAATTACTCTAAGAAAAATTATCTCAAATAAACCTGATTTCTTACTTATTTTTTGTGTATAATTTAGATGAGATATTATTATTGACTATATTTGTTGATAACCTAGAAATTAACAAAAACCCACTTTTGACAAAAACCCGGGTGGGTTTTTGTTGGTGAACCCGCCCAGAAAAACCCGGGCGGGTTTTTCTGGGCTGGGTCCACCTTTGCCAACCCTGATATAAATTGCAATTAATATTCAGCTGCAATAAAAGCGCTTGTTAATTTGTCTAATTTAAATTTTCCATCTTGCATATACAGTGGACGCCGCTTTATGTGATCACGGTTAATGTTATCAGTTGTTTAATGTTATCAGAATTGTCAAGTCCGTCCCAAAGTCGTAAAAGTACATTAAAAGAACCATCGTTTTTTGTAATCAAAACTTCGTTTAATGTTATTAATTTAAAAATATTTTGCTTAAATCAGCGACGAAATTCCCCACAAAATAACAACTTGTAATTTTCAAAATATTTTCTACAATTCAGTTAGAAAAACAAATTTTATCTCCCTTTATGATCAAGAAATTATGAGAACCCTGAAGATATATAGACAGGAAATATTTTTAAAAGTCATTGAAAAAATGCAGGACTTAAAATCTTAGTGTAAATGCCTTAGCCATTAAAACAAAAGATTCAGAAACCATGGTAACTACATTCATTTTAAATTAAGTTTAAAATCAACGTAAATGAAGTACAAATTAGGTAGAAAGTACAGCAAATAGCTATTTCAAGGCTACAATGGAGCCCCTTCCTCAGTGCAAAAAGCTCAGCAAACAACATGAAAGCGGTGAGAGAACTGAACACTCATTTTGTATCAAAAACATACGTGTTAACCTTCAAGAACCGGTGTGTTAATGTGTGTTAACCTACATGCTGTACCGCAAGTCTTTTTTCCTTTGAGGACGGGGTCGAAATCTTTGCTTCCACCCTTCGGTAGCAGGGATTTTTCAAAGATTTCATGCCCCCTCACTGGGGGATTATGGCTCGGCATTCGAACCGCAGAGTCATGAAACCAAAGTGCTCCCCGTTATGAAACCAAATCACGAAACCAAAGTACTTGCAGTCACGAAACCAAAGTGCTTGCACCTTCCCGTCTTCAGAGGAAAAGAGATCCACGGTTCAGCAGTTGTGCCGTACTAAGCACAAAAGTCATATCTGCACAAAATTGAATTACAACCACCAGCTGGTTCTTTGTGATATTTTACCCACATACAAAGTTTTATGGTCATTTGAGAACATAAAACCTTTTCTAAAAAATTTCTGAAAAAGTATCAACCAAATCAAATACATGGAGGCGCAAAACTTTAAAGAGTTTTTTTCTCAGTTTGAACTCGACTGCAGATACCACTTTTGCGCTTAGCACGGCAGTATTGGAACCGAGAAGTCATAAAACCCCGAGTGCTTGCTGTCGCACTTTCCCGTCTCGAAAGGAAAAGAGATCTGAGGTTCAACAGTTGTACGGCCCGTCTCAAAAGGAAAACTTCTTTCCGGATAGCCCATAGCCTGGATCCAAAATGTTAAAATTATCAACAGAATTCACCATTACACATTTATTGTTATCAAATCCTTTGCGACCAAATAAGATCACATTAAGCGGTGTCTACTGTATATATATATATATATATATATATATATATATATATATATATATATATATATATATATATATAATATCAGAATTGTAAGAAGAAAGACGAAGAGACCACACCAAAAGCCCATAGATGAGCAAAGCAGCTAAACTAAAAAGCCAAGTACATAATAATACAAACACGTAGTAAAAATGAAATAGAAAATGGCACATTAGGAGAAATGAAAGGAGAAAGGTTGAATCCAGAGCTCATCAGCCGTGGGGGATTCAAGAGTGGTCGAAAGACCAAAAAATTTAAACATAAACTATAATAACCAGTTTATATTTAAATTTTTTGGTCTTTCGACCACTCTTGAATCCCCCACGGCTGATGAGCTCTGGATTCAACCTTTCTCCTTTCACTTCTCCTAATGTGCCATTTTCTATTTCATTTTTACTATGTGTTTGTATTATATATATATATATATATATATATATATATATATATATATATATATATATACAGGGTGTCCACTCCTATCGTGGACCAATAGCAAATTTCTTAACCGTTGGAGATAAGTATATAGTTCATTTTAGAAAAAATTTCTAAATTACGAAAGGAATTTTGGGTCTATTCAATGTTTTTCAAAAAATCAAATTTTGAAAGAGTTACGAAATTTAGATTTTTTACAGCCCCCCCGTCCTATCAATTATATTTAGTAAAACATTCTTGACACTGTAACGTTTAAAACTTTAAAAAAAAATCACTGTTCTACCACAAAAATTAACCGAGTTATGACGTTTTGAAAAATCAAGATTTCGCATTATTTCATGACGTCATCGAGAGATCGCTTAAGGGACAGTATGCGACATCCTTCAAAATCTTGATTTTTCAAAACGTCATAACTCGGTCAATTTTCGTGGTAGAAGAGTGATTTTTTTAAAGTTTTAAACGATACAGTGTCAAGAATGTTTTACTAAATATGATTGATAGGACTGGGGGGCTGTATAAAAATCTAAATTTCGTAACCCTTTCAAAATTTGATTTTTCGAAAAACATTGAATAGACCCAAAATTCCTTTCGTAATTTAGATTTTTTCCTAAATGAACTAGATGCTTATTTCCAACGGTTAAGAAATTAGCTATTGGTCCACGATAGGAGTGGACACCCTGTACATATATATATATATAAACACACCAACACACATAATACATAACTGGGGTTGTGTGTGTGTGTGCGAAAAAAAATGTGTTGTTCACCTGCCAGGTGCGGGGCCATGTCTACATGGGTGACCATGTATCCCGAGTAGGTGCACCCGTTGAAGCCCATGGCCAGGGTCAGGAAGAACACGCTCCAGAAGTGGTTGCACCCCACCAGCACCACCCCTGCCAGGCACAGGGCGGGGCCGAAGAACCCTGCAACGGGAAATGAGAATAACGATAAACTTCCAGGCGCCACTTCTAAGAAAGAAGCTAACATACTATGCACTTTATTAGCCTTTACAGTAATTATTCTTACTCCCGACGAGCCGAAAGGCGAAGTTCCGAGAGCTAACATTTGTTTTTACCTACGATGCCAGCAGAGCATTTATACTACGCAATAGAAAGAATGCAGAATGAGCTTTTAAGATTAAAATGACATGATAAACTTACTTTAACCCCTTCCAGGCTCCTTTTATTTCGGGATTACAGATAAAAAAATGTCAATTTTTTATGCTTATTTTCATACATACATATCTTTTTGAACATAATAGCATCATTCGCATGCAACATTTCCTAAAAAATAAATGTAAAAATACCTATTTAAATAAATGAGTATTTACCTGTAAAGTTGGCTTTCTGTATGGCAGAAATCATTATACTAGTTAATATCTACTCTTATCTTAAATCTACAGCTCAAAACACTGTATCTAGTAGCAACAATAGTAAATAAAAGCATCGAAACCATAAAAGGGACACGTGAAATAATTCGGGAGAGACTGGTTGTGCAGTGTTCATTTTCACAGTGACCGAGCTACGCTCTGGATGAGCCAGAATGGTACATTTCGCTTGCCCGAGTCCAGCTCGGGAAAATCCGGGAAGAGGTTAAAAACAACAGCCAATGATTTATTGGTACTTAAACATGATTGAAATAAAGATAAGCATTAAATAAATAATAAGGGAGGAAAAACTTGGCCACGAGGCGAGGTGAGGTTCGGAACCTCACCCAGAATGAACCAGCTTAACAGGCAATGGAGGAAAGAAAAAGAACGACACAGATCGTTCCGTATTTATATGAAATTCTAATATACATGTGATCGGCAATCAAAGGATGCCGACCCAAAACTAGCCAGGAAGAGTTGAGGCTTTGGCGAAATTTGAATATGCACCATTCTGATACATTATATTATTTTAGGTATGATAACTCAGGTGAACGTTGTTGCATACTATCGCATTTGAACATAATACAGTAGAACCACTGAATGAAGGGCACTTGGGGAATTGGACTTTCTGTCCTTCAAATAGAGGTGTTCCTTATTCGAAGATGTTTGAATGGAAGCATACGGTGTTAACACATGATAATATCATAATAAACATAAATTATTGACATTTAAAACTTATTGAAAATGTTTCATGTATGCTAAAAAAAATTCAGAATTATCCTAATAAAAAGAAATATAGTATTTTAAAAATTAAAATTTAATAAAAAATGACTCAGAATCAAAGTTTTGTAGTCTATAGAAATTAATTTTGAGTCATTTGTTGTGTGATTTTGCTTCATTTCATGTCATTTACTATGCAATATGATGTAAATAACAGCATGGTTTCATATAAAGTTTTCTGTAAAAAGTTCCCCATGGTGATTTTATCTGTCAGTGCTGAACACGTATGAATACCTAAATAAGAAAAAGTTAAGTATTTTAAACTACATACAAGTATTTGTTTCTTTGCATGTCAATGCTAGGACAAACTTTTACCAGTTAATTTTCTTTTTTTTGTTGAAAAAAGAACCTCGATCTTCTATAAATTCAATATTTTTTATACATTTATGCACTATGTCCTGTCATTTTTTCTGTGACTGTCCTTTATTGAGAGGTAAATACATGGAGGCTAGGGTGGATCTTAAAAAATAAAATTTTTAATTTTTATGGTCTCACCCTCTAGAAAGGTTCCTTTTATAGAGAAAATGACGTGGGAGAAGTTTCAGCAAAATACATTAAAATTTAGAGGTAGCTCTATCAGCTTTAAGTTTATCATTGTACTTAATAGGGGAAAACTGAATAAACCAATTTTAATACCGTTTTACCTCCATTTGTCCAGTAAGACTAATGTAAAGTAAGAAAAATTAAATTAACATGTAATTGATTTAAAAGTAATGAAATGTAAAATATTGTTGAGCTATAAATGAGCCAAAGCTACATAGAGCCTGTTTGGGACTATCTACATATACTTGTCTGTGCACCTTAACTATACTTGCTTTACGAACGGTTCATAATAATAGCACCTGCTCTCTCTATATCAAAAAATTTGCAAAAGAGAATTTCTATGCTGCTCATGTTGCCATTAGATTGTAGAAAAAAATATCAAATTAATTTTTGCATGACAACATAACATCAATTTCAGCTTTGTAAGCTCTAATTTTTAAAAGATTATAAACATTGTGGAATATTATTTTGTGAAATGCATGAAAAAGGTGAAAAGTTGAAATAATCTTTTAAATCTTTAATCTTTCAGAGGAAAAAATGCTTTTGGATTTTGTGACAAACAGATAGTAACTGAATTGATTTAACAAATGGCAATTTTAGATAGTTTCCTTTTACTCAATCAATTTAATTAAGATATGCCATTTTTTTCCAAGAATTAAAAATTGTAAAGCCACAAGTAATTATGCTGAACATGGTATGGTGCTTACTAACACGTTCAGTGACTGAGTAAGACAAATAATTTGCAATGCAAATGGTTAAGGTGCACAGACGAGATTAAAAGACGCCGTAAAGCTCTGGCTCATTCGTAGCTCAACAATATTTTATATTTCATTACTTTTAAACCAATTCAATGTTAATTTAATTTTTTTCTTAGTTTATATGTGTCATATAGAATAATTTAAGGTAAAACGGTGCTAAATTGGTTTATTCAGTTTTCCGCTAATTAAGGACAATGTTAAAACTTGCAGCTGATTGAGCTTCCCCTAAATTTTAATATATTTTGCTGAAACTTCTCCCACATCATTTTCTCCATAAAAGGAACCTTTCTAAAAGGTGAGACCATAAAAATTAAAAATTTTATTTTTTAAGATCCACCCTAATGGAGGCTCCTAATCAAAGGGACTGGGACCAGAAAGAGTCCCTTAAATAGAAATGGCCCTTATTTGGAGATGTCCCTTAAAGGAGGTACTACTGTATAAGTAAAATATTTACATGAAGCTAATGAAAAAATAAATAAATAAATATATGAAAATTTAAAAAAAAATGGCAAGGGAAAAAAAAGTGCAAAAATCAATAAAAAATGGGTAAAAAAATAAAAATGGAAAAAAAAAAGGAATACATAAGGGGCATTTCACGGTATTTGTGACATAGGAGTGTCCGTAACAAAACTTTTTTAAAGTTTAAAATTTTTATATATATTGAAAAAGTACATTCTAAAGTATATGAATATCATATTGTTTTCATAGTTCACTTTATATTATGTTTGTAATTGCACTCAGAACATTGAAAATGCAATTTTCACTGTTACGGACTCTACATTGAATTTTTCTTTAAATCTGGCTTAAACCGATTTTTAAGCCAAAACTGGTACTCGAGACAGATAAAGTAAAGGCTCACCTCTAATATAGCTAACAATTTTAATCAAAAAGTGCATTCTATAAAAAATTATGGATTGTGAAAATGATGACTGTAGAGTCCGTAACAATAATTGGAATAAAAGTTTAGTTTTTAAAGAAAAATTCAATGTAGAGTCCGTAACGGTGAAAATTGCATTTTCAATGTTCTGAGTGCAATTACAAACATAATATAAAGTGAACTATGAAAACAATATGATATTCATATACTTTAGAATGTACTTTTTCAATATATATAAAAATTTTAAACTTTTAAAAAGTTTTGTTACGGACACCCCATGTCACAAATACCGTGAAATGCCCCATAAATAAAAAATATACAAACAATAATAAATAAATCGAAGAAAAAAAGAGAGTCTCACCGATGGTGTTCATGGTCTTGCGTATAGCGCTGACGCTCAGGGTCTGGCCCCTCCTTAATCTGTCGGCCAGGAAGCCCGTGGACCAGCCCACGATGGCCTGCAGCAGGTAGGGAAGGGCGGAGAGGAAGCCCGTCTGGGGGGGGGGGGGAGAGATCGGATCAGACGACATATCGCACATCCAGAATGAAAGGGGCACATCTCAAAAAATGCATTTTTTGGAAATATCTTAAAAAAGCATACCTTAGTACACCTTGCATGAGAAACTGACCCATTTTTTTCTAGAGTTAACAGTCGCAGCTAAAAAGCAACTTATGCCCTTATCATTCTGTCGATTCTGCCGATTTTGAAGGGAGAATTGAGTTTGAAAGGGGCACATCTTTGAAAATCAGAGTTCGTCGAGCGTCATTGGTGTAAATTATGGTTAGTACTTTTTCAAACCAATTAAGAAAACCGTAATTTTGATTTGTTTTAAAATGACACTCGTTTTAACTGTTTGTTATTAAGTATAAATTGTTTGTGCACAAGTAATTTATGAAGGGTTCCTTTTTTTAGAACAAGAAGAATAGTAGAATGTAACCTAGCCTCAAATCACATTAGGAATTAAAATTTGATTTAATATCGTTCTGAAATGAAAGTGATATGTGGGATAAGTCACGACAAGAACTTCAAAAAAAGGTAAAGGGTGTATATGCCGATGCCCATAATAGCTATTTTGAGATGTGCCCCTTTCATTCTCCACGAAAATGGAGAATGAAAGGGGCACTTCTCATTAATTACTGACTTATTTAAAATTGGCCTTTAAACGCACACCATAGTCACCTAGCAGAACCTTTAATCAACCAAGCAATGAAAGTTTGATTAGTTTTAATAATTTATTAGAGCCAGGGCAAGGATTTAAAAAAGTTTAAATTTTCAAATCGATTTTTCTCAAAACAGCTATTTTAAGATGTGCCCCTTTCATTCTGGATGTGCGATATTCCGAGAGTCGGCAACGTCCGAAAAACAACCATTTTAAGACGTCTGGCTGTGTGATATATCTTTCCCCGTGCTCTTCCGAGCTACATGCCAGGTGTCTGGGGGTCGAGAGTGGTCGCGTTTATCACTGACCATCACACTTGTACTGGAAAAAACAGTGATCTTTGAGTCATTTTTGGGCAATTTTGCTTTTAATCAATTACAAAAAAAAAAGTTTATCTTAAATGGTGAGGTCGACCTCACCATCTTAACAAAATTGTGTGTGAAGGACGCACATGTCAAGATAAGTAATCCTGCCAAGTTTCATATTTCTACTTCAGAAATGGTACGAGATACAGAGCTGTTGAAAAACGAAAAGGAAAAAAAAAACCCCAAAAGTGTTCACACGCAACTTCTTTTCTGACGACAGTAGAATAAAAATTCAAAAACCTTTGCAAAGGCAAGAAATGGAGCTTTCCATTGATATACCACATGATATGGTTTATGACAGGTTTAAGTTTGATTTCCCCACAATGGTTAACAAATCACTATTTTTACCAACAAGAAAGCGATGCGCAGTAGAAAACGCAACTACTTTTGGTCGACAGACACCCCGCGTGCTGTTCTGAAGAGCACAAGGAAAGATATATTCAAGTCTTAAGATAATCACTTGAAAACGTTGCTAGCTCTTAGACTAATTGTTAAACACAAAAGACAGGAGGACAACGAGCGGACTCACGTTCCCCATCTTGTAGTGCAGGATGGTGGAGAGGTAGGTGGGCAGTTCGGTCAGGAAGGTGTAGAACCCCCAGTTCTGCCCGAAGTGGGTCACCATCAGGGTCCACACTGGCACAGAGGTCAGGATGGCCCGCCAGGGGGTCCTCTGGTCCTGCGGGAATTTGAGAACAGCCACTCTAGAGTACAATCAAGGTTCAGCACAAGCGGGCCCAGCCCGAAAAACCCACTCTGTCGGTAAAGTGGTTTTTTTTTTTAATTTACTGCATGTTGAAAACATTTATTTTTGAAACAAACTAAATACTGCAACTATTTTGATAAATTTCAAGTCTAGAAACTGATATTGATTAATTTATTTACAATATTCAGTTTATTACAATATTTGCATACATGTGATTACTTTCAAAACAATTTGGCTGAAAATATTTGAAATGTTGTGACTGGTTGGTTCGACGGGCAAAAGTGATATTAAATGCATTTAGTAAAAAATTTTAACATATTTTTTTGTATTTAACTTTTATCGTTTTGGTTTCTCTATATAACTCTGTTTTATTTTATTTTATAGTTTATTTTTTCAAATTGAAATTTCTAACCAAAATCCAGCAAGCGAAGAATGTTCCTTTTAAAAAAATATAAAAAAAAAAGCTGGGTAGATCGCTGTCGTCTCCCACGATCTTCATCTAGAGATTGTGGAAAATTCAAATGGATTGAAAATTTTAGAGCGGATCAAGGGCAAAGAAATTTATTTTTTTTCTGTGCATTTTTTGTAAAAAAATTTTTCAGATTTCGCCTCAAAGGACTCAACTGTTCTGTTAAGACAAAGAATAGAGCATGACATTGGCGAAAAAAATATTTCAATATGTTGTTGGCAGAGGAAGTTATGACCGTTTGAATATCGGTAAAATATGACATTTTTCATATTTCGGCCTTACGCAACTAAAAGCACGTTGAACTTTCCTGGGTTGTTCATACATTATTTTAAAGTGCTTACACTGGTCTTTCAAACGACACTATTTTTGCCGTGGCAACTGAAATGTAGAGGCTGTTTTTGGACCTCAAAAATGATAAAAAACGTCAAAATGCCTTTTTTTGAGGGCCTTCACTGACCTTACGGCAACAACTTAATACAAATTTAACATTCATTTTGTAAAGTTTCAACCTTCTATATTCCATATACAAAAAGAAAATTGCAGTTTAACAGTTCCTGGTAAGAGTTTTGGCTCACGGCAACTTCCATGTCTTGAAAATCCGCTTAATTTTTGATGCCGCACCTTCACCTTTAGGGATCCATAAAAACTAAACAACTCAACTTTAGAGCAAAACATTCTGGATTTGGTCTTTCAATAAGATAATAAACATTTGGTAATTTTTGGGAGAAAATCTGAGAGGTCATGAATTACCTCATAATGCTAGGCGTGACAGTTTCTCAGATTCTTGCTCTTAAGGGGCATAAAACAGGTGTAGTCAAACATAATTTTCTTCAAATATCTTTTTACTAATATGTAATTTTGTGCAAATTCTGCAGATTTTGTCTATCTTAAAGTAAATTTAAAGTTCCTGTAAATGTCGCAAAAAATGGGCTTTTTGACTTTCTGCCTAATAAGCTTTTTTCTTTTTCTAATTTGAAGAAATCTGCAGAAATTGTTCTGAATTTCAGATTTCAGCAAAATTGTATCTTTAATTAGAAGACTGCTTTTTCTGCAGGAATTCTACAGATTTCTGCAGACAATTTTCCCTCACATTTGAACAGAATTGTTCTGCAGTTCATATATCTGTTCTGCGACGTACATTCCGAATTTAGCAGTGTTCTGCTTTGGGGGTATATTGTACTAATACCAAGTTCACCCAAGGTTTTTGATTCTACATAGCACCAACTACTTTAATTGAGTGCATTGAATTAATTGGTAGATGTTGAAATCAGTCTGCAATGCTCCTTTTTTGTCCTGCATTTGGCATTTTGCTATCTCAAAAAATACTGAATGCAGTAAAAATACTGAAAAATCACAAGTCTGTAAATACCAATGTGCATACAGCATTCAGACAGGGTTTGAAAATATTGTGCTTCACAAAACATTGAAACTAGGGATGCACCCATTAATCGGCCATAATCAGCCATTTTGCCGATTATTAATAATCGGCAAAATCAGGCCGATTAATCGGCGGAAAAAATATTTTTTAAATATTATTTTTTAAAGTAAACCTTCACTAAGAAATTATGATGAATAATTTTATTAACAGTAATAATAATCCTCACCGTTGATGTAAAGTTTTTAATACATTAATTCTCCTATTTTGAATAAAAATACACATAGTTAATGTAGCAACATTTGTCATGCGTCGATACTTTTCTCCTTGCTTTTAGATAATCTTTAATTTTCACAAAGAATAAAAGTCTTGAATTACATAGCTACTTATAATTGAAAAATTGAAACTGAAAGAACTTCAAAAATGGATTGCTCACCACACAGACTCCCCTCCCCCTTTTTTTTTTTTGAATTTTCATGTCTAGTTTACATAATTAGCAATGTGTTAATGCAACATTATTGACAATAATATGAAAATTAGTTCAGAGAAATTTGATAAAATTTTGAAATTATTTTGGGAAAATTAGGAAAATGGAAGAAAAAATTAGGAACTATTTCAAAAGTTAGAATTGTAAAAAAAAACGAAGAAAAAACTGTAACGGTGAAATTGGTAGTACTGAAAACAACCATTTTAATCATTGACCGGCTTGACCGATTATTCGGCCGATTATCAACTGCCGATTAATCGGTAATCGGCCAATTTGCTTATCGGTGCATCCCTAATTGAAACTGTAGAATAGTTTGACAGATATTGGATCTTTTCAAATCAATACAAGCTGAATTCCTTACATAGTAACGCAGTAATAATAGTACATAATAATGTAAATAAATGAATAAACACAGAATATTTAAAACCACACTTGCCCTTCTTCCTACATATTTTTGATGTAATAATATAGGCCTAAAACTAATGTCTGTTTTACTATTAGGTAAAACCTAAATTTCACAAAAAAATATTCAGTCGAGTCTCGATAACACGAACTTTGAGATATTCATTTCAGATCCTTTTTTGTATGACATATGCCATCTTTTTGTGACACTTTTCAGTACACTGTATGAGATACTTATAAAAAAAGGTTAATTTTGCGCTCATCATTTTCTAAATCCGTTTCAATATTTAAAGCAGATGTTGCTGTAAATATTATAGCAATTTCGAATGGTAGCAGTCTACCGTTCCATGAAATGCTGAAGCATAGTGGTCGAATTCCTTCTCTCTCCCTCTCTTTCTGTCTCTCTCTCTTTCTGTCTCTCTCTTTCTGTCTCTCTGAGAGAGAGAGAGAGAGAGAGAAAATAAAAGAAATAAAAAAGTTATTGCAACTCGACTGTATTTTAATTGGTATTTATGTGTAAAACGATAGTTATTATCTGTAACAGATGTATTTTTAGCATTAGAGGTTGAGCTCATTTTCAATTACGCTATCTACTTCTCCATCATCAAACATATCAGAAGTTAAAAAAATACTAATCAGTACACAGGTTTTCGCCCCATCACGCTGAATATTGTTACATTGCTAATAATTTCACTGAGATGTAAAACAAATTAATATATGATATTAATGATTTATTAATTTTTAACACATTGCAAATAACACGACTGTAAGTACACATGATCTTAAGTAAATTTTAATAATTCAATTTTTAGTAATAAATGAACAGCATTAATAATTACATTTTTACACTGTAAATATCACAGTCCTAAAAATAAATATCAACATCAGATACTGAGTTATCACCAAAATAAAAATGGAATATACAGGGTGTCCACTCCAATTGTGGACCAATAGCTAATTTCTAAACCGTTAGAGATAAGCATATCGTTTATTTAGGAAAAAATCTCCAAATTATGAAAGGAATTTTGGGTCTATTCAATGTTTTTCAAAAACTCAAATTTTGAAAGAGTTACGAAATTTAAATTTTTATACAGCCCCCCCAGTCCTATCAATCATAGTTAGTAAAACATTCTTGACACTGTGACGTTTAAAACTAAAAAAAAAATCACTCTTCTACCACAAAAATTGATCGAGTTATGACGTTTTGAAAAATCAAGATTTTGAAGGATTTCGCATACGGTCCCTTGAGCGATCTCTGGATGACGTCATGAAATAATGCAAAATCTTGATTTTTCAAAACGTCATAACTCGGTCAATTTTTGTGGTAGAAGAGTGATTTTTTTTAGTTTTAAACGTTACAGTGTCAAGAATGTTTTACTAAATATGATTGATAGGACTGGGGGGCTGTATAAAAATTTAAATTTCGTAACTCTTTCAAAATTTGATTTTTTGAAAAACATTGAATAGACCCAAAATTCCTTTCATAATTTGGAGATTTTTTCCTAAATAAACGATATGCTTATCTCTAACGGTTTAGAAATTAGCTATTGGTCCACGATTGGAGTGGACACCCTGTATATCATTATACATATCAACTGATATATCAGTTGACACTGCAGGCATTACCAGCAGGTTCATGCTTATTTGTAACTATCCGTCAATAACAGCCATAAACAAGGCTGAACTCCTATTTAGTTACAAATTGAGCGAAGTCGTTACATGGTTAGAGCACAATTACTGATGCTAGTTCATCAATGTATCTTTTACTTGTCAAAAAACCAATGAGGGGTTCGGCTCATTTAAATTTTGACATTCCTGTTCACATTCCTTTACATTACAAAGGAGAACTCGATTGAATCCCGATCTACAATATTGGATGATATTGCATACCTTTGAGACTTCTTCAGTCCTGCCACTTTGGATCAGCAGAAGTTCTGCCTTGGAAATGTAGGGGTGCTTCTCGGGGGTCTCGTAGATCAGGAGGGCCCAGAGCACGAACCAAATGCAGCCCAAGCAGCCTGAGACACAGAAAACAAAAAGAAGTTGAGTGCTGTCGTATCAGGTGAAGCTTGCCGATCAAATCCTTATGAACAAAAAAAGTGCCTTGATCTTGATGCTTTTATTCTTATTACAATCAAGATAAAAATGTCTATAATGGTTATTCCGCTAGTAATTTTTTTTCTCTGGTGAACATTAAATACTGCACAATTTTTTAAGCTTTAAGTTTAGTTTAATTTTTTTTATGCACCTAAGTTTATTAATACCATTATAAAATACTCCAGAAAAGTCGAGTCCGATAAATTTTAGCATTGTATCCATCATTTCAAATTCATAAAAAATAATATTCATAATAAATCTATACATTTCCACATCAGAATAGGTTTTAAACACATAGCAAAAATTGTTCAATTAGATCATAATTCAAATAAATGTTTCACACAGCTAAAAGTTTATATCAAGGAAGAACTTTTTGTTGTACAAGGGCTGTAATGTATTGTAGAATTGTGCCAGAAAGGCAAAACCATGAATACTTGAATTTGAAGGCTATTACAACTAGTATATTCTAGCTGCGCCAAAAGTATTGAAGTTTAAGAATTTTCAATGCTTTTGATTCAAAGCAATTTTTTGAATTGAAAAAAAAAAAGTTTTTTTTTTCTAACTCTCTCAAAAAGTTTAATAATTTTTGCTACAGGCTAAATTTTTTTCTTAAAGTCATCACTTAATGTTGTAGCACATTTCCAATTAACGTATGCAAGGCCTTTATTCTAGCAACCCTTAATCCTAGATGCAACTTCCAATTGCAAAACTGTTTTAAATAAGTTGTAGAGTTAAGATTTAAAAAATTTGGAGCAGGAAAAAAACTGGAAAGATAAGAAATTTAATTTTTTATATGGTCCCTACAGCCTACATTGCATTTAAGAAAATCACAAGCATGAAAATACAATTTGAACACAAAAGCTTAACCCATTAATGCCTAGCGTCCCTTTTTAGGGACGGTCCAAAAAAGGGTCTGATTTCCCCAAAAGGAACATTTCAACCAAATAATAGTGTTCAATGAGTACCTTGGTATTGTTTCAATTCATTATTAACAGATTGCAACACATAACCATTGTAAAGTGTGTTCTGTAGCCGTTTTAATATGATCTTTATCAAAAATGACATCGTTCACAAACTCAAGAAATAAAATCAGCAATGAACATAAACTGGGAAGCTGGGAATAACTTTGAAAACTTAGCTTTTTTTCTTGAGATTGTGAACGATGTCATTTTTGATAAAGATCATATTAAAACGGCCACAGAACACACTTTACAATGGATATGTGCTGCAATCTGTCAATAACGAATTGAAACAATACCAAGGTACTCATTGACAGGGATAAAAACAGCTCAATGTCAAAAAAGAGGAAAAAATTGCGCGGCTTAAAATTCAGATAGATATTTTTTCCATATTATGCGAAATTAGTCATGCAAGATTTCCTCTTTATTTGCGCTGTGAAATCGAAAGTAAATACTTTTTAATTGCTCATGCACAATTTATTTTTAAGTAATTCACAACAATCTAGAAAAAAAAGGGGGGGGGGAGGTGCAATTTTTGATGAACTAGACACCTGTATCGCAAAAAATAAATTCTCCGATTAATATTGCATTGTCTTAAGTTATTTTAATAAATTTTAAATACATTAAATTATTTTTTTCAAAATAATTTTCCCAATTTTTTGACAAAGATCTCTAGTATTTAGCTGAACTTTCTTAATTTTTACCTCCTACAAAGGAAACTTATGTTTTTGGCAGCATGCCAAAATAGAGTGCATAGTTTGCCGATACTTGCAGGTCATAATTGAAATTTCAATCCTGCTGCATCCTAAAAACATTTCCATTATTTTGGAAATAGGAAATAATTTCAACCTCTACTACTTAAAATCAACTTATTTTAAGCTTTATTTTAATAATAAGTATTTTTATTTTTTTTTCTAAACTTGTTGCAACACAAATTTTTTGATCGCGGAAAGAAGGAAAAATACAAAAAGGGGAAAAGCGCGGATCCGCGGAAGATTTTCATCCCTGCATTGAACACTATTATTTGGTTGAAATGTGCATTTTGGGGAAAATCAGACCCTTTTTTGGACCGTCCCTAAAAAGGGACGCTAGGCATTAATGGGTTAATGTTGCAGGGGAGAGGGGGTGCTCACCGAACACGTAGAATACGGAGGGCCACCCGGCCCTGGAGTCGCAGAGGATCCCCGAGAGGGGCATGGCCACCACGGTGCCCATCTGGGCCCCCGAGTACACCAGGGTGGAGAGGAGGGACCTCTCCATCCTAGGCAGCCACACCCCGATGATGGCGTGCATGGCCGGGAACGTCACCCCCTATGGAAGGAATGAAGCGATCAGTATTTCTCAGACAGATACTCGAGCTTTTTATTACAAATACAAATGCGACGACCAGCAACAGGCTCTGGGCCCAACAGGGCTGGTTTTGTAAGAAAAGCAGTCGAAAACTTTGTACAATTAATGAAGTTAAAAATGCAAGACAACGTGTCTACAAGTACAAATAAAAATACTTGTAGACACGTTGTCTTGCATTTTTAACTTCAGGGCTGGTCCTAGTTAAACTATAGACCCCAATGAAGATCAATGGCCCTCTTAATGCCATCTACTCCATTGCTCCTTGCCGTTTCTTCCGGTAAACTGTTCCAAGTTCCCACTGCCCTGCTAAAATAGTAATTTTTTTGAATTTCCAGGTTAGCCCGAGAGTTAAACAGCTTAAAACAATGACCCCTTGTCTTGCTTTCCGTGCAAAAATTTAACCCCATTATATCTTTCATTTTGATAAATTTAAACAACTGAATCATGTCCCCACTGACTCTCCTTTGCTCAAGACTATACAAGTTAAGCACTCTAAGCCTGGTACGCTTTTATTAGTTTCACATGTGCAAGGCCTGACAAACTAAAAGCCAGGCCCGAGGTCGAAAATGCTTTGGAGGCCCCCTTCTATGTCCTGCCTTTTTAAGTCAACAAAAAAATCCAACTTTTTCTCAGTGGCGATACAAGCCTTTTTTGGGGATCATTGTATGTAGTTCTGCAAGGCCCTATGCAGTTGCCCTGATGCTGCTTTTTTATATCCATTTTAGCTCAATTCTCAAGAAAGAAATCTTTTTTAACTTACATACAGTCCAGTCACATTAATGTGACCACCTGTCAAAAGTCAGAATAACCACCTTTCTTTGAATGGACTGCTGCGAGACGTGCAGGAAGAGAGTCAATTAGGTATCTGAAGGTGTTTACTGGGATGTTGAGCCATACTGACTCCAATGCCGTGGCCAGCTGCGCTAGATTACGCTGGTGAGGATCCATGGCGCGAACAACCCAATCGAGATGGTCCCACAAATTCTCGATTGGGCTTAAGTCAGGTGAGTTTGCTGACCAGGGGAGAACGGTAAACTCATCCTGGTGTCCTTTGAACCACGCATGCTCACTGGCAGCTGTATGGCACTTCGCATTGTCCTGCTGGTAGATGCCATCATCCTGAGGAAAACCATTATTCATAAAGGGGGTGGACATGGACAGGCAGATGCGTCCTCGTATTGATCCATCGTGCCTTCCACAATTTGGTTTGATGAGTGAACCCATAGAACCTCAGGAAAACATTCCCCAGACCATAATGCTCCTGCCTCCAGCTTGGACCGTTCCGGCAATGGTTGCAGGGTGTTTGCTTCCAGAGGTTTTACGCCTTCTAATCCAACATCCGTCTGTCCTATGGAGCATAAAACGTGATTCAACAGCAAATGCTACCAATCGCAACTTAATGGACGTCGAGTTGCGGTACTGCCGTGCAAATTCCAGGGTTCGTCGTCGATGGACAGTAGTCAGCATAGATGCAAGAACCAGGCTTTTGCTTCAGGAGCCCAGACGCAGCAACGTCCGCTAAACAGTAGTTTGGGAGACGATGTTGGTAGCCGCTTGGTTCATCTGGGGGTCAGTTGCTCAACGGTAGCCCGTCTATTAACCCGAACGCATCTCCGCAGCCGTCATTCGCCTCTGTCATCTATGGCTCCTGGAGCATCACATTTGCCATGTCGCTGATTTTGAACAGTCCCATTTTGCCATGCACGGTACACTTTTACCACGACGGCAAGCGAACAGCTCAAAAACTCAGCCATTTTGGAAATGCTTCCGCCCTTGACCCGAAAGCCAATGATCATGCCCTTTTGTACGTCGTATAAATCGCTTCGTTTTTGCATTACGCCAACGGTAGAAATGTTTTTCAAAGCCCTCACATACCCCTTATATACCCTCAACTGCACTGTGTTACCAAGTGCCTTCTGTGATTGGTTATTTAACGTCGACGTCAAAAGTACGTGGTGGTCACATTAATGTGACTGGACTGTGTAAAATGAACTAAATAAGATAAATACGAATTAAAAAGTATCAAAAGAGATTGTTCTTATTTTTCAATTTATGAATCGTTATTTTTTTCTTAAAAATACATAGCTCTTTAATGCTGTGCATCAGATTTTAGAAAACGAGGGGTCCCTTAGGAAGATGAGGCCCCAGTCCCGGGCCTAGTTGGCCTGTGCCGTAACCAGGCCCTGCACATGGCGGTTTGCTTGTATGTAACTCAGAATAAAAGATAAAATTCACGTTCTTTGCAAATACGATCAAGTAAATCAGAGAGAAAGCAGTTTTATATACAATAATCAGTCAGGAGTATATGAAAAACTCTGAAAGGAAAAATTACAATTTTTAATTATTTCTCTTGAAATTTTAAAAAATCACAGAGCCAAGCCAGGCAAGACACTCACCTCCCCGAGCCCCTCGAGGACCCTGAGGGCGACCAGGGCGGGGACCCCTGCCCTGGCTGCCAGGGGCGTGAGGAGGGTGAGGAGGGCCGTGCAGAGGACCCCTCCCCCGAAGAGCCACTTGCCCCCGAAGCGCTCGGCCAGCCTCCCCCCGGGGACCTGGGTGAGCA
Organism: Uloborus plumipes; assembly: GCA_038373865.1. NCBI lineage: Eukaryota > Metazoa > Arthropoda > Arachnida > Araneae > Uloboridae > Uloborus > Uloborus plumipes. Next base: position 40,596 of record JAXGGA010009814.1, read on the forward strand.
GGTAGCCGTAGAAGAAGGAGCCCAGGATGGTGGCCTGGGTGCTGGGGGACCAGGCAAACTCCCCCTCCTGGAATGGTGTTAAAATACTTTTGTGAGAACAAAAGAATGAATGAATGTGTATGAAGTATTGAAACAACAAATGATTAAATTAAAGGATAAATACAAAGATTTAAAAAAAAAAAAAGCACAAATTCGTAGGAATACTGCAGACACGTGTTTCGGCGTTACAAGGAACGCCTTTTTCAATGAAAAATATTGTAGTCTTATAGATGCACAGACATTCGCTTCTGTCAGATAAAAATAAGCGGTGCTTAGGCATTTTGTGACCCAAAATTCTGATTTGACGGCTAGATTTCCAGCCCCAGGTGCCAAATTTGATGCCTAGATTTCTAGCCCCAGGTGCCAAATTTGATGCCTAAAATTCTGTTTACATTGAATCTGTGATTAAGCCTCACAATTGGATAGAAGGAAAAATCTCTGAAGGCAATTTTTTAAATGCAACAATTTTCCCCTTAAAACCAGTGTTGGCAAGTAGTTGACAGTCGGAGGTTTTATCTGGTTTTAACCAGTTTTTACCGTCATGTCATAAAACCCTTTTCGTCATAGTTTTTGACAAGTATGTCAGAAACCTAAATTTCTGTCTGAAATTTGTGTTAAATACAAAATTGCCTCAGCAAGTCAGACTTAGTTCTATAAATTTTAATTCCATACATTAATACAAACTTTTTGACTTTCAAAATAGTGCGCATTAAAAACTTCCACACATAATTTTGATTCAAAATTCAACAAGCTGCTTGAATGCAGTGAAATAATAATTCAAAAAATATATTATTTTATGTTTTCAAAGCTAAAAGTATGGACGCACATTTGTCTGGTTTAGTTTGTAAACTAATAGATTTAAATAATTGGCATCTTTGCATTTACCTATTATGTTTAGTTGCACTCTAAATAATTTTTTCTTTCAAAGCATGCAGTAGAAAAATGGTAGTTTTTTTGGTGTAGAAATTAACAGTATAAACGAAGTTAATTTCTACACCATGAACACCAAGTGAATGTCTAAGTTCAATACGAATTGAAAATGGGAGAAGATTCTCTTGAACAGCATGAGCCACATTTGTTTTTCGAAAATCTTTGCACCATAATCTTATCGAGACCTCCTAAACCAAAATATAACTTCCAGGCAAATATTAACTTATTCATGAATAGAGAATAGGTACATTACTTCACAGAAACAGTTTATTAGAAAAAAAAAAGCAATTGTATCACCAAAATATTTAAATAATTCATAATTAATCATTGTGTACTGAACAGCCCAGTTTTCCTTTTAATTGTGGCGGCCGAAAGATTTGAAGTGAAGAGATTTAGATAAAGATTATCTGATGACGGCAGAGCGAGCTCATGGAGAGAGCGGAAGCGTTCGAGAAATGAATTACAGATATAATTGGAGACAAGGTTTTACAGTTGTAGTCTACATTAATAAAGATATATTTTACACTAAATACTCAAAAACGAAAAAAGATATTACATGACTTCTGACCATGGAAGGATTTTACTTGCAACTAATCTTTCCAGTTCTTGAAAAATGTAAGCTTTGAAAACTGGTCTTACATTTTATCATCAGTACATTTTTTTATAGCATAGCAAATAAATTTAAAGGAAAATTAATAAACTCATTTTAATTAAACTTATTAATTTAATTTATGATTAACATAATTAATATGATGTATAAATACTAGTTGTAAAAATTTGAATTCCTATTTCTAACAATAATTGAAGATAGGCCAGGGTTTTTTGAAAAAACCCAGCCCACCTAGGTTTTTGATCAGAAACCCGGATTTCTTCAGGAATCATTTCAATGTCATTCTCTGTTTGAACATTGCGCATCTACTTTTCATTGATTCAGGGAAGTCCTGAAGAGAGGTCACCGTGACCTCTTAAAAAAATGTTATTCTGTAAACTTGGAAGCAATATTGTAATATTGAATTTTTCAAATTGATGTATACTTAAAATTGAAATTGAATTGAATTTATGGATTGGAATATTTGTTGCTTATTTTGATCTTCTACGTATTTAAAAATGAATGAGTGTGAAATTTATATGCAGTTTTATTTCTAATACGTAATAAGTTGTCAGGAAAGGAAGATGGCTATTTCTGGAACAGGAACTGACCAAGATTAAATATTATAACGAACTAAATATCAGACCTATAGATAAAATTTAAAACTGTCTGCAAACTCAAATAACTTTCGAAAATTTTTTGCAAAAAAAAAAAAAAAAAATAAATAAATAAAAAAAAAATGTTTTACTTTTCACAAGTGTTATGTCATGGCTGGCAGTAAAGCTAAAATTATTTCCACTAGAAGAGGAATCACTATAGACATTTTCTTTTAAATGTCAAAATTGTCAGCAAGCTTCAAAAACTTTCCGCGAACAGCGTTCGCGTGTTCGTCTATATTATCTGGGTCTGCTAAATATTATAACTAAATTGATCAATATTGATTTCTAGGCTTAGTATGGATCAAAATACGCGTAATATTCAGTTTGTTTCTGAAATAAATGTTTTCAACATGCAGTAAATTTTGAAAAAACCCACTTTATAAGCATAGTGAGATTTTTTTTAAAAAGGCCCACCCGAAAAACCTGGTCGGGTTTTTTTCAAACTGGGTCCGCTTTGGCGAACCGTGCTAAAAACTTTTTTTTGAACTTCAATGTTGAAACTTTTCCCGACGTGACCCCCATCAGCGGAACATTCCGCCGCTACTGACCTTGAGGACCGTGTCGGTGGCGTTCCCTCCACATTCTTCCGAGTGCGTCCTATTCGCGTAGACGGCCGTCTCGTTGACCATGGCCACCAGGGCCACGCTCAGGTTCACGCGAAGGGCATACACGTTGCAGAAGCCCAGGAACCCCAGGAAGGCCAGCACGTGCCGCATGGCCACACACCCTGCAACGGAATAACAACGTTATTCAGTTCTAATGTAAAAATGAACTTTATGCAAAGGTAGCTATACTGCGGTGCTAAGCACAAAAGTGGTGTCTGCACTTTTAAACAAAAATGAGTTTTTGCCACCAGGTGGCTGTTTGTGATAATGGGGTAAACCCATTTCTAATAAATACAGCAGATGCAATACACCGCCAACTCGACCATTTCGATCCATGGACAGCTGTTTCGAGCTTATTCTGCTCTCATCAGCATGGAATACGAAAGTAGTCGAGTTGGGGGCAAGAATCCTCTTATATAGCAAAGAGAGCCAAAAAATCTAATAGCTAATGTGAAATTAGAAATACCAGCGAGTGACCGCACTTAGTACGGTACAACTAGAAAAAAATTTTTTGGGCAGAGCGCAAGGTATAAAGCAGTGAGTAACTGCCCCTAAGCAAGGGCTAAGGCAGAAACATGCAATACTCCGCCAACTCGTCCATTTCGATCCATGGACATCTGTTTCGAGCTTATTCTGCTCTCATCATGTTTCTGCCTTAGCCCTTGCTTAGGGGCGGTTACTCACTGCTAAATACATTATTATTGATACGAAAAAAGATGACTAAGTTTGTTTAAAAACAATACTTATCTTTATTTTTCCCATAAACATCAACGAAGTTTTGAAGCGATGACCAACGATTAATTTGACTAGAAAAACATTTAATTATAATTTATCATCCGGGAAAATATCACCGGTAAACCTTTAAGTTAATTCTGACACATTACAAAAATGAGCACTGCTCCGAAAAGGTATAAGAGTTTACCCCTTTCCGGCGGGGAAACCAACTCAAAAAAAAACGACACACGCGATGTGGCCGATGGAAAAAGCGAGTGAAGATCGAAAGTCGAATCTTCAATTTTATACCCTGCTACATTTGCATATTGAAACTATGTAAAAGACGTGACACACGGCAACGCCCTACACACGTGTCATCACCGATTGGTTCTGCTGGCACATGACGAGACAACACATCTGGTGCGTCACGAACTAGCCCCGCCTACATTGCACGTGCACGGGAATCCAAGTTCCGAACGATGCACAACAGTCAGTTGATAGTAGGAGTGACCTAAGCAATGTCTGATACAAGTTTATTTCTTTAAATGAAAACAAGATAAAATTTAAGGTAAGAAGTGAGATTAAATTTTGCATTTGTCTAACAGTTTGTGGCATATTTGACCTAAATACAAAATGATATGGTCATTTGAAAAGCCATAATATTTTTAGAAAAATTCTGAAAAAGTTTCATCTGAATCAAACACATGGTGGCGCAAAACTTTAAATAGTTTTATCTCAGTTTGAGCTCAACTGTAGATACCACATTTGCGCTTGGTACGGTAGTATACTCGAGCTCAGACTGAGATATTACTCCTTAAATTATTGGCCTTCCATGTACTTGATTCAGATGAAACTTTTTCAGAATTTTTTGAAAAATATTTTCCTTTCTCACATGACCATATCATTTAGTATTTAGGTCAAATACTTCACAAACAGCCACCTGGTGGCGATAACTCCATTTTGTTAAAAAATGCAGACACCACTTTTGCGCTTAGCACCGCAGTATAAGTAAAACAAGAATTTTAATAATAACAAGTAGAAAGATAAAGCAAAATAAAAAGCATTGTACCGTATTTACGGGGAGATAACATGTTTCAAAGCTGAATTTTAACTCCTGCGGCTTATACGCCATGGCGGCTTATACCATGTAAAAGTTTTTTTTTTGTTTGACTTTTTTTGTTTTTTAAAGTACATATTATGTTTATTTTACTATAAGTTGCAATTGCCGCCAAAATGTTACAACGTTTTAATTACAGTACAGAATCTTTTATCCGGGAACCAAAATACCGGGAAACCAGAAAACCGGCAACATTTTGTCGATTTTTCCGCCACTTTTTAAAATATGCATTTTCGGCAATTTCTAAAAAATGAAGACCTTTTTTTTTTTGTTTTTTTTTTTTGAAATACCTAAATGAATATGAACAGTTTTTTCATAAATACCATATAAGTGACATACAGCTCAGAAATTTTTAATATTGTAATATCTATAAGCACTTCTGGATCGTTTTCTCTTCAGGATGCATTTATTTGTTATAGTAACTTGGGTTTTATAGACAATTGGTAAATATCGCTTCGTAGCGATCCAGAAAACCGGGAAATTCAGTTATCCGGAATAGCTGTGGTCCAAAACATCCCGGATAATTGGTTCTCTACTGTATTTATGATATTGAAACAGTTTTCAAATCAATGTTACCAATTCTTTGTCATTGTTTTTGGACAATGTCAATACCAGTATACTGCCACATACATTTTTGCAGATTAAATTTTTAACTGTGTTTTATGCGGCATATACGCCGATGCGACATATCTGATGAAACACATTGTTCTTCTCCGGAATTTTGCGAAGTGCGGCGTATACGGTGGTGCGGCTTATCTCCCCGAAAATACGGTACGTCTTAAACAAAATTTCTGAAGAGATTAAATCGAACAACGAGTGTTGCCAAACGTCGGGAGCATAAAATGAAAGCTGAACTGTTGCCAAATGCTCGACTTTCAACAAGATCGACAGGAAAAAATTGATTCATTGGGTACGGAAGGGATGTGGGGAAAAGTGAAATAGTTAAGATGACTTACATGTTTTAAAATGAACGAATTGGAAATGTGTTCATAAAATCACTGCACATAAAGAATGAATAATGTATTTTGTAATACAACTAACTGTCATTGAAACGTTATTTTGCATTTTTGGCAGTTATTTTTGCATCTTAAAAGAAAGGTGGGCATTTTTCACCTCAAAAAACTATGGGGCAAAGTAAATTTTTTTTAATGAAACATTTTCTTTTTGATGAGTTACGGTCATTTTCATCAACTGAATGCGCAAATAAACAAATAAATGAATTTATCAATGATAAAATAAATGAATTAATTCACATACAAGAAAAAGAAATGAGTGAATAATGACGAGTGAATATAAATGGGAGAACGAATAACAAAATAAGTGAATGAAGGAATAAATAGATGAATTAATAAGTAAAAGAATCAATAAATTTATAAATAAAGAAATATGTACATGATTTAGTAACTAAATACAATTGCATATGAAATTAACAATTTCATTTTGCCCCACTAGCACTTTACCAATTACACTGAACATTTAAAATCAAAGCACCTTAATAAACAAAATAAGGACTGCACTGGACATCATTAGATCCTGATGAATATAGTCAAAATCATAACAGAAATTTTATTATTTTATAATCGCGCTTTTCAGGGAACAAAAAAAAAAGGGTGACATATCAGAAAGTGCGATATAACAGAGGTCATAAAAAATAGCCATCCATCCTACATACAAATAAATTATACGTGAGCATACAGAACAATTAATTTATTCGTACATTCGAAGTTTTTTAGTTAAAATTAATAAGTAAATTAAATTCACCACCATTATTGATATTACAATGCATAAAAATCCGTGCGATCTCACGGCTTTCTTGTTGTGTGGTGAGCTTTTTGCCCTGTTGAGAGGCTCCATTTCAACCTTGAAATAGTAGAAAGGAGAAGCGTCCAGTTCATTCTTCCTTTCTTCAATGCAAATTCCAATATGTGCAGCCAAGTACAAATCTTTTCTGTACTAAAAGGCAGTCAGATAAGGGGCATATGTTTTTCCTACTTGAACCAATAGGACACCCACCTGCTGTCTTTCACTTATTGTCAGGGGTCAATCCAGAATATTTGACCAAGATCCTGTTTTTGCAATTTTGTGAAAAATAGTTTGGATTTTTGTGAAAACTAATTCGTAATTTTGTGAAAAATAGCTTGGATTTTTGTGAAAAATAGTTACGGAAAGAAATATTCCAGATCGCTCTTTAAACTCGGATTTCTGTGAAGAGTCACTTTTTGAGTGTCGGATTTTTGTGAAAGGTCTATTTTTGAATGACTGAATTTTGTGAAGGATCCCTTTTTGAGTTTCTGAACTTTGTGAAAGGTCCCCTTTTGAGCGACTGAATTTTGTGAAGGGTCCTTTAATGGACTTAATTTTTCTCTCGCTTGAACCCTGATTGTATATAAAAGTCCTTTCTTTTTCACTGCCCTAGTGCAAAGTGATTACTGAACTATCTTAAACTGAAACATTTTACCCCTAAACAAATTTGGGTAACAGTTTTTGCAGGGAATTCAGAAGAATAGAAGAATCTTTGTTTCGTTCATTGGCAAAATAAAGGAAAAAGAGAACTTTTCTGAGAAATATGAAATGTTTTCACAAATGGTTTCAAACTTAAAGCAAGTTTTTTTTAAAAAATAGGTTTTGATGTTTCAGGAGACAAGAAAAGAACAATACATCTGAATGAGTGATATAATGAGGCATGTACACTGCTCGACATTGAAAATGCAACACCAAGAAGGAGTGGTCAGAAATTCATGCAAATTTTACCGTAGACGCACGTCACTGAGTTATGCAAATGATATGAAATGCGCAGCTCTCCGACGCACGTGAAGTAAGATATAAGAGAATGAAGTTGAAAAGTGGGCTATGTTCATGTTGGTTTTTCTGCCAGACTAATTATCGGAGAAATTTGGTTTTTGTCTCGAAGGATACGTGTGATAGGAGGAAATGCCACGCCGTCCTCAACGAAGACACTTCCAGCATATAGACGACTTTATAAGGGGTATGGTGATCGGACTGAGAAGGGAAGGTTGGTCCATACGTCAAGTTGCAGCTGATACCCACATGGATGCAAGCACTGTGCATCGGCTGTGTCGGAGATAATTGGAAAGAGGAAATGTAGCCACATTGAGGGGTGCAGGTGCAGCCAGAGTGACGTCAGACCGCTTGGATCGACGGATTCACCGACAAGCTGTGGCGGACCCGCAAGTCACTTGTACGTCGATTCTGCAGCACGTGCAAGGTACCCTGTATGTTCCTGTGTCGACCAGAACCATTTCCCGTCGACTGGTTGCACGTGGCCTGCAATCACGGCGCCCGCTAAGAAGACTGCCATTGACCTCACAGCACAGACTCCAACGTTTGGAATGGTGCCGGACCAGAGCGACGTGGATGGCAGAATGACAAACCGTAGTGTTCTCAGATGAATCCCGCTTCTGTTTGTCCAGCGATAGTCATCGCATACGTGTGTGGCGTCGACGTGGAGAAAGATCGAATCCGGCAGTAACTGTGGAACGCCCCACAGCGCGACAACGTGGCATAATGGTTTGGGGCGCTATTGCATACAATTCCGTATCACCTCTAGTTCGTATTCGGGGCACTATGACGGCCCAACGATATGTAGATAATGTACTGCGGCCGGTGGCAATCCCCTACCTTCAGGGTCTGCCAAATGCAATTTTTCAACAGGATAACGCCCGGCCTCACAGTGCTCGAATCAACCAACATGCTCTACGAGGTGTACAGATGCTTTCCTGGCCACCATACTCTCCTGACTTGTCACCAATCGAACATGTGTGGGACGTGATTGGACGCCGTTTGCAGAACCTGTCACTGCCTCGTTCAGAGGACGAACTGTGGCAAATGGTTGAAAGGGAATGGAGTGCCATCCCTCAGGACACCATCCGCAGGCTTATTGACTCCATGCCTAGACGTGTTTCTTCGTGCATCGCTGTCCGCGGTGGTCCTACTTCTTAATGAGCCGACGCCGTCCTCGCTCTAAATTTTGCTTATTTATTTTGAAATAAATATCACTTATTGTTCCATGCTGTCTCTGTCTTCTTATCAAATTTCATCAATTTCTGACCACTCCTTCTTGGTGTTGCATTTTCAATGTCGAGCAGTGTATCATGACATCAGATATTTTGATATACATCCCATATTTTCAATTAACACAACTAGTAAATCAGACATCAACTCACTGTTGTTTATTTATTACATCGTTCTAATAATATACAGACCTCAAATCCCTGTGGCAGAATTATTTTCAGCTTTCTGCGACAAATTTTCTAGAACCAATTTCTTTCTGCAACACTAGAATATTCTCCAATAATAAATACATATGCAACCCTCTTACAGTAACACAAGATGTTTATATTCATAAAAATGCTAACATTAATACTATAAATTCATAAGTTTTTTTCTGGTGGCTGTTTTATATTATTTTTTTTCTTAGCCTTTTTTTTTTCCTCCCAATCATAAAAATCTTTCTGCACACTGTCTCCCTGATTCTGCGACAATGTACCA
>JAXGGA010009815.1:0-49752 GCA_038373865.1 Uloborus plumipes
GCAATCTCGAGGGCGCAGAGAAGGAAATGTTTTCAACCTCTTACGACATGCCCGAGTTTCGGTTTCCTTTCCGGAAAAAGTTAATTTGTGAAATCGAAACAAAAAGAAGAAAAATCCGAACCTGTCCGAGGAATTGTTTTCGCTTTCCCTGTGTCTCGTTTCGCCAACGACATTTCACCTTTCCTTTTCGGGTGAAGATTTTACGAGTTTTTCGCGACATTTACTGCGAGTGCTCTTGCTTTTGCTCTGAGACTTACATATCACACGTGACACCCCCAGACCGGGGCGTCCCGATGGGAGGTCACGGGAGGTCACTGTGACCTCTCAAAGATTTCCATATTCGGCATTTTTTACTGACGATTCCTCAATTTGAAGAAAAAATTGCAACACTGAAATTATTTATTCTTTTTAATTTCTATTTTATTTATTTATTTTTAAGAGGCCTAATGTTTTTTCTTATTAAATGTTAAGTTTGTACGACATGCTTGCACATTTGGTAAAATTTACTTCATTCGGCAAATTAATAATTTACCCCCTCTCAAAAATTTCAGTTTGGGGCGCAGCTGCTCCCAGAGACCCCCCCCCCGCACCACCCAATGACTCGGTTCATCGGTTTTATGTATTTAAATAAATCTTGCTTAGTTCAGAGTCTTCGTGTTTTTAAAATCATCGTAGAGCAGCGTCTTTCAACCTTTTTTGACCTGCAAAAGTTTTTGAAACAAATCGCGGACCGGTAAAGTTCCTTTTCGAACTATTTTTCTTTCACTTCTTTTCTTTTCAAATGGTTTCCTTATTTGTTTTTTGCCCCCCCCCCCGACCCTTAAAAAAGTTATGACTTGAGGACCGTCCAAAAATTAAAAAAATATTGCGCACCGGTGATGTCCTTTTTTCTTACAAAGTAATAAATGAAAAAATAAATCTTTATTTGGTGTTAAAAAACGTCACTGAATTATTTAAACGCGAAGATAAGTATTTGCCACAGGGGTTATGTAACGATACAAAAAATATTTGCAAAAGTCATAGAAAATTACGAAAATGAATAGCGAAATTCATCTAAGGAACGTCGTCATCAGATATTACTGTTATGCCACCCCCCCCCCTCTCCACAAAAAATAAATAAATGAAGAACATCTCTTCCTGACATGAAAACCTACTTTTGATAGCAATGCAAAATTTTTTTTGAGATAGAAAGAAAAGGGGGGAAGCCTCCGGGGCAATTGCAAATCTAGTAAAATGTGTATAATTAGGCGAAAAAATGCGCAAAGAGGGAAACTCGTCAAACATTGGCGCTCGAATTCTCGGCCAGCCACTCTTAATTGCGTTCAAGGTAAACGTGTGTCCATCGCCTCGAGAACCAACAGCTGCAGATAAAGAAAAAGACGCGATCTTGATTTAAAATTAGTTTTAATTTTCAGACGTGGAAAAACTACTCTTTTGGACTGTTTGACTCAAACTGGAATTGCTTATTCTGAAAAAAAAAAAATAATAATAACATCCAAACTGTTCTCACACACCTTAGATGCCCCCTAGAGAACCGAAGATACTCTACGATGACATATATATACACAGTGCCCGCCACTAATAAAATCACTGAATTATAAAATCAACCGCTTTATAAAATCAAATCTAGAAGAACTTTTTCAAAACATGCTAAAACCATCCTTTAATAAAATCATTAGTGCCGTTTTATAAAATCAAGTTTTGGATAGTATATGTCAAAAAAAAAAAGTGAGGGGGGGGGACACTTATCTGAACTACAACCAGAACTTTCTTTCTCTTCAAGAAGATTAGAGGTTGACAGTTTATATTATTCAGTTTGAGTAAAGATTGTTCGCTAGAAAAACATACCCAAACGTCAAGATTTTAAAATGATCTTTACTTTGAAATTCTGTTTCTCAAACAACAATAAGTCAATGTTTAAAAACCCTTGTGTCATTTAAAAAAAGTACTATTTAAATTTAAGTTAAATTAAAATGGGGTGTATAGGAACAGCGGGGTCAATCGCAACAAAACTTCCCGACCGTACAAAGAAATTTTTCATAAATATGCTACTGGGTATTTTTCGCCATGAATTTTTTTTTAGAAAGGTAAGATCGAAGTAGGAAAAAATTACTTCTGTCAATCTGGCAATGCTACTGGCTTCTAAGGAGGGCTACACGTGGAATGCTAGAAAACATCACATTTTCATAGACTGCAAAACTTCATATGCATGAACAAACCTTCTTATATTTAAAAATAAGAGTGGTATGTTTCAATTATACATGTATCTGAACAACAGAATACCACATTAGAATTTACCTTTTTTATAAATTGCGTCATAAAAATGAAGAATTCTGAAAAATGCCGTAGGAAAAAAAATGCGGGGCGAATCGGAACACTAAGTTCTGTTGTTCCAATTCAAACTTATTTGAAGGAAACTTTGAAAAATCAAGATTCTAACCCCAATTCTTCTAATCAAGACAAGGACAAGGATTTATTACTGTTTATCCCTTCTCGTGAGCAACTAGATCTTAGAATGACAAAAAGTTGCAAATTTCAAAAGATTTTTCCCCAGGACTTTTTCTTACTTAAATACGAAGGAGAAAGTCACATAGACTTTATGTAGTAAAAGTCCAGCACACAGACAGTGATGAATAAGCGAAAAAATTTTTCAGGACAATCCTCGAAACCCTAAGTTTTCAAGAAACTAAAGAAAAGGCAGAGTTTATCCCAGGAGATGTTATGAAAAAACTTAAGCCAAGTCACAATTGTTAGTTTTAAGGACAAGTACATATTTTTGGTCGACATGAGTGACTTCAATTCATGTTAAATCTCTGTATTTCAATTCAAAAGCATTTCTTAAAATTACTTTTCATTTTTCATAAGTTCAAAATTATTTTGAATTTTGACAAATTATAAACGTTTACTGGAATTAAAATTATGCATTTATTTGACAGTAATTATCTGTTCTTATTCTCCCCCATCAATATTATTCATGTTTGTGAGACCTATTATAGGTTTAAGGGAAAAAAATAAGAATTTTAACATGTGTTCCGATTGACCCCTATCAGCGGGAAAATTCGGAACACCCATAATTTCCTATATATTTCAATAATAATTGTTCAAAATGTTTTGTCTTTGCTTGGAATATCAAAAGTAAAGCAAGACCGAAGTTTTTACCCAAAAAACCAAATTTAAAAAAAATCATTTAACTGCTTTTTGTACAATCAAAGCTGAAAAGTGTTCCGGTTCACCCCATTTTACGGTACAAAAAAAAAAGAAAAAAAAGATTTCATCGAATAAAACTTAAGCTAAGTTCTTCTCAGTTGAAAACTACGTTCCGTTATTGAACTCCGCTAAAAACGCACACTAAATTGATAGAAGAAATTTGTTGTTTATTTTTGAAAATTTTAAATTTTACAAACCAGTTTTCAAAATTATTTTCAATTATAAATTCTGTAAAAAAAAGTTAGAATTAGATTCCGTAAATGCCTTCTCTTTTTTTTTTTTTCTCACGCACTGTTTGCTGCAATGCCTTTCTTTTTTCCCTCACCATTTATCGTCATTTCAAGGTTATTACTGTGATTACCGAAAAATAAAAGTGATGTCTCGCGAAAAAAATAAATCAAAAGAATAAAGAAGACCTAATCCGCAGAGAAAGGGAACCACGAGGAAACCGTACCACTTGTTGCACTCAGATGAGCGAAGTTCGGCAGTTGCAGAATCGAACGCCAGATTATTTATGCACGATTACTTACAAGATGCTTTCCTTGCGAAACCTAAAGGCCGATTCAGACTGCGAGCGACGCGAACGACCGAAGCGTTTTTCGCTCGCAGGTGAAAATTTCCGATCATTCACACTAGATGCGGGCGAAAGTCACGTGATGGTATTCACACACTAAGGATAAAGCGCGCGCATCTCGCAAGAGCCAATGAAATCTGATGTCCACGCGGTCAAAACAGAGCAAAGATGGCGCCATCCATCTGATTGGCTGTCGCTCTCGTTGCCAAATTTCGTTCGCCTTTCGCACGCGACGATATCTAGCATGCTAGAACGCTGACGGCAGGCGAATATTCGTCGCGTTGTCATGGGAACGAGTTCTGAAAACCGGTTTCGCAGGGAAAAGTTCGCATCGCTCGCAATCTGAATCGCGCTTAAAGGCCGATTCAGATTGCGAGCGACGCGAACGAACGAAGCGTTTTTCGCTCGCTGGTCAAAAATTCCGATCATTCATACTAGATGCGGGCGAAAGTCACGTGATGGTATTCACCCACTAAGGGTAAAGCGCGCCCAACTCGCGAGAGCCAATGAAATCTGATGTCCACGCGGTCAAAACAGAGCAAAGATGGCGCCATCCCTCTAACTGGCTGTCGCTCTCGTTGCCAAGTTTCGTTCGCCTTTCGCACGCGAAAATATCTAGCATGCTAGATCGCTCGCGACAGGCGAATATTCGCCGCGTTGTCATGGGAACGCATTCCGAAAACCTGTTTCGAGGGGAAAAGTTCGCTTCGCGAACGCGTTTCGCTCGCTATGTGGATCGCGCTTAATTGAGAATTTGCTCAGAACTTCACTTTATCGGGTCACAAGTAAGGGGCGTATGGCCCTGGCGAGGCCCGCTCCAGGGAACTTCGGCATGGTAACCCAGTACTCTATCCTCCTGAGTCAAAGGGACTTTTAGGCAAAGTTGAGTCATGTGCTCTCCGACAAATGCCGCGCACTTATCGCAGCTCGTCATTGCAAAAAACACAATTTGAATGCAAGATGTCAAAATTCAATCCTTTTACGGCATTTATTTTTGATTGCGGACGATAATTAGAGTAGCCCCTCGTTATATAGCTCATTCGAATATATCGCTCTTTTCTTTTGTCCCCCTCCCCCCCAAAAAAACCTTTTAGTTCGAAACCATTTTCGCGAAAATATGTATGGTGCTCAGAAAAGGTCTCTTTCTCATTTATTTTGTCGTTAATGAACAAAACGAAGGTTCTTCTATTCTTCTGAATTCGCTGAAAAGAAGCAGCAAATTCCTGTCACCCAAACTTGCATACTGTAGAGACAGTTTGAAAAGGACACTTTCTTTTGTATTGATACAATGAGTGAAAGGCATCTGTTAATAATGTGTAGTAGTAATCTGTAAAAGTTATATTTTTGACTGAAAAAAAAAAAAAGCTAATGTTCGAATAAATGAATTTTTATGTATGTGCACGTATACTTTACTTGCATGCTGGTAAGAAAACTATTTTTAATGACCTCGGTTATATCGCGCTTTCGGATATATCGCGCTTTTTTCTTGTCTCCCGAAAAGCGCGATATAACGAGGGGTTACTGTATTCCACAGCTAGGAAGTCCTTCCGGCTCCTCAAAAAGTTCATCTTTCTCTTTCTCCCACGTATTTTAAAAACAACAACAGCGCCAACGAATTGTCAAGCATTTTCACAAAATGACGTAAAATTAAATATATAAGCAGACGATAGATTTAAAACACAAAGCAGTGGCATAATTCTATCTCGCTTCCAACTTGCAAGGTTTCGATTTTTCTCTTTTGGCGATACCAGCCACGCATCGCTCGACGTTGCACGGTCTGACTTGAACCTAAAAGTTGCAACAAGAAACAGCAGTTTAACAACCAGGCTCAAACAAAAGGGTAAAAGCTAATGTAATATTTCCCTTCAACGTCTAGAAAAGAGCAATTTTAACAAGAGTATGATTCAAAATTTAAACTTTGACCTCTTTGGATTTTGTTAAAATTCCGAAAACCCAATCATTGTTAATAAATACATGTAAACATTTAGCTTCAAGGATTTTCCGGGAAGACCTCTGCACCAAATTCGAAAACATCCGCTGTATTCATTATTTTTTGAAGTGAAGCGAGATTTTTTTTTTTTTTCCAAGCTCCGATAAGCTATAAAACAAAAACGGATGAATATACATTAAATACTTTGTTATCAAAAGTAATGTATACAATGTAGGTTCCTTCTCTACATAACCACCTAGACGACTGAAGTATTTGTTATGTCTGCGAACAAGCTTCATAATACCCTCATCGTACAATGTTGCCGCCAATGATTGGAAATGAAGTGAGACGGTGTCTTTGGGTTCCACGTCACTTTAGAAGCTCGATGCCTTCCCAGACCCCAAGCCCCTGCTTCAGTTCAGGAAACAGATCAAAGTCATTGTGGGTGTTCAAAAATGTTCCATTAAAATTTCTAAAGGAGCCGGTGGGTTACACGAGCGCTATGAAGATGGGCATTGCTATGGATCAGAACCATTCCAGAAAGCCTCTTTGTTTGGTTTGGGGTCTGGAAAGGCATCGTGCTTCCAAAGTGACGTGGAACTCAAAGACACCGTCAAAACTCATTTCCAATCATTGGAGGAAACATTTTGCGAGGAGGGTATTATAAAGCTTGTTCGCGCAGATATAACAAATGCTTCAGTCGTCAAGGTGATTATGTGGAGAAGAAACTTAGACATTGTACACATTACTTTTGATCATAAAGTATTTTTTGTATGCAAAACACCGCCAACTCGGCCATTTCGATCCATGGACTGCAGTTTCGCGCTTATTGTGCGCTCATCAGCACGGAATACGAAAGTAGCAGAGTTGGAGGCAAAAATCCTCCTATAGAGCAAAGAGGGCGAAAAAAAAAAACTGGTAGCTAATGTGAAATTAGAATACCAGCTAGCGACCGCACATGGGAACGGTGCAACTCGTAAATTTTAACGCAGAGCTCGGGTATAAATCAGTGAGTAACCGCCACAAAGCAAGAGCAAAGGCAGGAATCCATTTTTATTTTATGGTCTATCAGACCTTGGGAAAAAAAAAACAACCCTCGTATAATGAATTATTGCAGTGAGTTTTTTTGTATGCGGTGCATCATTCTAAGAAAAACGTGATTTTTATTAAAAATATTGGGTTTTTCTGAGCGTTATTAAAAAGCATACAGAATTTTCGGTAAAATTGGAAAATAAATTCAAACAGTCATTGGAAAACAATCCTCAGCAATAAAACTTTCAAGACCGCGTGTGTACCGGCGAGTAATGACCGAGCACTCGGTCACACCCGAGTTGAGAGCGATTCCAGTTGAAATCCGAGGCATAAAATCATTCATCACCAGGATCCGTAATGCGTCATAAGGATCTGAGAGAATCCTTTTCGTTCGAAATTTGCAAAGAAATCAGCGCATAATGAATGAGATCCCATAAATCTCGCAAGGTTGAAGTGGTTTACTTTCCTCGTGCCTCCTTTCTCATAGTTTTTATCATCATCGTTGTCATTATTTATTCATCTCGACGAGATTTTTCGTGTTCTAATTCATTTTGAGCACCGTCAGAACCTTGAACTAGTAAAAACGTGTGAGGTTCGATGATCGGTGAACGAAAGCTTACGTTATGAAAAAAAAAAAAAAAAAAACTTTTGTTGAAAAAAATCCCAATCATAAGAAAACGAAATGGAGCTATTCAACTGCCATGTTCTTTAATTTATCGTCTGCATATATTTCATTTCACGACACTTTGCAAACATGTTTTGTATGTCATCGTGAAATATATCGTCTGTCATCAGGGAACATGACTCTGTTGTAATGTGTCTACGCCTCCCCTCCCCTTTGACTCTTCGTGTGGAAAACTGCTTGATTGACGAGAATCATTTGTTAGTGGGATCTCCCGTATCCGGCGTTTCTCCACTCAAATATTTTTTGTTCTTTTTTTTCAAAAAATATGCCATCTCTTTGCACGTATTCAACAATGTGAAATTTAATAAATTACTGGATGACGTATGTGAAAATTTACTAAACAACCCACATAGGAAAACGTTCAATTTTGGAAAAACATAAAAAAATAATTTTGGTTAATAGTTAATTAAAATAATAAGAAAAAAAACATGAAGGTGATGAAAAAAATAAATAAATAAATGAATAAAATAAAATAAATTCATCAAAAAAATTAAATAAAAATAAAAAAAGGAATAAATAAATAAAACAAACTGAATAACAAAAAATAAATTAAAGAGAAAAATTAATTAAAAGAAACATAAAATTAAAAAAATGTATGCAAAATAAACAACAGAAGAAAGAAAAAAAAGTAGGTGGCAAAAGAAGCGCCCACTTGGAAATGGATGGGACCACTGCTCGAGAGTGAAAAGGGTTTTTTTTCCTTCAAGAAGGTAGTCTAGTGTGTGACATTAGAACAGCATGTTGGGCTTCTCACCAAGACATAAAGTGAAGTGATAGTGAGAGGATGATCATATAAATATTACACATATCGAAATCGGTTAAGGAAACCGTTGTTCTTTTCCTAAAGTCATCACACTGTTAAAAAGAAAAAAATAATAAGAACGCAGTAAAAAGAGAAATAAATTGAATATTTTTAAATTTATCGTCTGCTCATAAAAAATTTTGTGATAAATTGTAAACACGTTTTGGCCTCTCAACAGATGGTGCTACTACCGCAAGAACTGCGCCACCCTGCCCCGCACGGTGGAGGCGCAAAAGCTGGTGGTCCATCTGGAGAACGGCAACGAGCTCCAAACAGAAAACAATTTATAACTGCAGGGGGGGGGAGTAAAAACGAATGGAAAGAAAATGAAATACATTTTTCCACTTGCCATATTCTTTTAATTTACCATCTGCTTATTTAATTTAATGATGTATTGCAAACACGTTCTGGCAATCGTTGGAGTTCTTGCCAAAACGAACAAGCAGCGAAACTCATGAAATGACCGAATGAGAATCTAATCCCCGGGTCAAGTGGCGATTTTCTTGAAGAAGCGTACACTCTCGACCACCACGCAAAGACGGGCTCAGACATCTTTTAAGAGGATTGTTTCCGGTTTATCGGACGAGCACAAAGAGGACGGAATGCGCTCATCTTCGCATCTGGTCCAAGCGGAACCGATTTCTGCGAAGAATTCCATCCGGAATGATTCGGATTATCGATCGGAAGGGTTTTAGTGTTGATGAACTCCTCTCACCCCGATGAAAGAGTTCGATAGGAAGCAACGAATATTTATCGTCTGCACTTTTGATGGTTTGAAATCAATTTATATTTTATTTCAGATAACATTTGTTTTGTGGCAACACTTGATTTTATTTATTATCGTTTGTTATTAAAGTGTATTGTAATAACCTGTGTAACGAGATGAGGCGGATGAAAATAATATTAATTTCCCACTCGCCGCACTTTCCCTTATGGTTGTCATAGTTACGGCGCTGAGGACTTTTTTCCCCACTTAGCTTTTTCAACAATAGTTAAATGCAAATGATTAAAATTGTTTTGTGCGTAAACTATTATTTAATCAACGTTAATAGAATACTTTTTGAAGTACAGAAAACTGATACTCATGGTGGCAGGCCTTGCTAAAACAAACTATTTAGCACCAGATTTGTTAGAAAACGTTGAGAAAAAACTGAGACATGAAAAGCGTAAACCTAATTCGATAAACATAAAATAAATGAAATGCCTCAACAGCAGTGTATAAAAAAAAGAGTGAAACTCGTCTTTCGTGCGTCTATCGAGACGATACAAAATGTCTAAAATTGATAGGCCTATTTTAAAGTAACCGAGTATAATATTTATCGTCTAACAGCTTTGATAGTTTGAAATCAATTTATATTTTATTTCAGATGACATTCATTTTGTGGCAACACTCGATTTTATTCATTATAGTTGTTATTAAGTTTATTAGCTTATTCCATTCTATAAAAGAAAAACGAACGCAAAAATGATTGGTAACAAATATTCTCAACACAAATTGAACAAAATGAATACATAAAAATACATAGCAGATTTTTTACGCTTTGAAGAAACTTTTGGGGGAGTTATCAAACTTGAAATATTCTAAATTGACGATACATTTCCCATCCAGGATTTATTTATATCTTTTACAGTTTGGTTCACTTTTTGGGTTTTAATTGTTACCAAAGTTTTTTTTAACCAAAAGCAATGTGTTACCGATGGAGGAAATAATAATGAAAGGAAAGACTTCAACTTCGGTCCATTGAGAACAATAAGCAATTCATAAATTCAGTTTAGACCAACTAAAATTTTTTGTAATCCCGGATGACATTCCTCGCTGGTTGTTGGCAGAAAATATTGTTTTAGATTTTTACGCAAATAGTTGTCCTCCATTTATTTTTAATTTTTTCATAATTTTTCTCCACAAACATACGATTTGCGTTATCCGTTACCCGACGAAGCTGGCCTGACAGTACTTTATAAAAAAAAGGAACTGTCAAGACTTCATTGACATTTCTGAGCCAAGCTCTGGAAGAAGCAGTCCGCACAAAATATTCGGATTTTCTGTTTCAGTCATTAAAACTCTCCTCTCATCCCTATTCATTTGAGAAGTTGACCTCAATTTCAATGGGAATCTATCTACTATATATATAAAAATGTATGTATGTGTATATAAAAATTTGTACGCAGTGGCATACTCAAGGGGTGGACTGATAGGGCTGCAGCCCTCTCCGAAATTTTCAAAAAGAATTTTAGAAATGAAAGCTAGGTTTTTTTTTCTTCTAAATTTCATTTCTTTTTCTTTTGAATTCCCAAAATGAGAAAAGCTTTTCGAACAGATAATTAAGTATAGAACAAAATTAAAAGAAAGATTTCTTTGTTTTGACTTGTCTAATTTACTGTACTTCATGTTTACGATTATCCTATTCCATTTTGCTCATTTTTATTGCAAATCTATGTTTTAGAAATGCCGATTAATATTTTTCAATTATCTAATTCTGTTAAACAAATTTCAGCAAATTGAGTTGAAACCCAGTCTTGGGAACAATAGTAAAATAAACTGCAAAATTAACATTATTAGAGCGTAAATTTGCCAAACAAGTGTTTCAGCAACACCTCTTTCAGTGAAGAAATTTTTTTTAGTTTAAATTAATCATTCTCTGTGTCCATCAAAACGCGTTCTTCACAATAATTTTAATGACATATTTTTTTTTACAATGCTGTATTTTATCGACTTTGAAGCAGAAATTCGAGACATTTACTTTTCTTAGCCACATTTCATGAGGTGCTCCACCCCCCACTCTCAAAGAGCCCCCTCCCCCTGAAATGATTTGTCTGCGTACGCCACTGTTTGTACGTATGTTTGTTCCTTGTAGAAATCCAGTTTTCGTCGGATTTTCATCAAACTTGGCACAGTCAAATTTTTTGTCTCAAAATGGCCATTTTCTTTCAATTTTGAATAGATAGAGTAATAGAGATAAGCCTTTAAGCGCACAAATTGAAAAAAAATTAACGCATTTAAATAGGAGCATTTTGCAACAAAGATGACGATTAACAATGAATTATCAATTTGAGGCTCAACCATTTCATTTTAGTATGAAATAAGTTAAAAACAATTATAATTCATGTTCCAGTTACCTTGGAACATTGTATGATATGGAACATTGTATGATGTATATTGTATGATGCAGAAAAATTAGAGGTTCCAACAGACATTAATTCTAATTCTTGCGAGCATTTTTAGTAAGCACCCGGGGAACGCCGGGTAATAAGCTAGTAATAAATAAAACATTGAAAAACGACCTTCATTGTCTTCTTATTTAGGGGAACTTCTCGAGTCATAACACAGAACACACATAAAATTCAAATAGGGTAATGTGGGACAAAGTGAAATATTGAATATTTCCAGTTTGCCACGCCACCTATTTAGAAATATTTTAACTAAATTCCTAAACATTGAGTCGATTCCAGTCAAATAACAAATAGTTAGAAAGATCAACGAAAAAAATAATACAAGTGATTTTCATAATTTGAAGCACGCATTGTAATATTCGTGGTTTTTCAAGGATATTTACTACTACTATTAAATAATAAGGTTCTAGTAATTATTATTTTTAAGTATTAATTGAAATATGCTGATGTTCAGCGCAGTACTTATTCAGATCATATTAGACATATAAAGCAGTGAGTAACCGCCTCTAAGCAAGGGAATATGCAATACACCGCCAACTCGGTTCTTTCGATCCATGGACTGCAGTTTCGTGCACTCATCAGCATGGAATACGAAAGTAACCGAGTTGGAGGCAAAAATCCTCTTATAGAGCAAAGTGAGCGAAAAAACCAGATAGCTAATGTGAAATTAGCAGTCCATGGATCAAAATAACCGAGTTGTTGGTATATTGCATATTAGACATGTTTTGATTTCAAATAATCAGTGGAATGCGTCAAGGGCAAGCTGGGCAAAGTGAAATAGTTCATTTCGTATACGTATTTATTCGTTTATTAAATCACGCAGACTTATTACTTCATTTTCAAATTCCTCTACATTCCCTTACTAATTAATCCATTTATGCACAAGCCTAAAAACGGGACGTTTGTTAGTTACTGCATACACAAACCTGTAATAGGTATATCATTTTACTAAAGCTGTTTTTCACAAGTTAAATAGTCGCTCTTCTTGAGAAAACCAGTTAGAGCCACTATTTGGATATTAGAGTTTATTTATTGATAGCTATTTTCAGACAAATCAGTCAAGCAACGATCCGGCATGGGTAGCTACAGAAAGTATTTTTTTTTTTTGCGAACTTGTTTTTCATAAAATTAAACTATTTTAAAATGATTTGCTTAAAATGGATCACAGATGCCTTCTGTAATGTTACTTTGCAAAAGTAAAGTCAAGTAAGGTCGTATTTTGCTCACATATCTGCGAAATATCCCATAAACAGAACGTTAAATAACTTAATAAATAGGGCAACGGCGAACTATTTTAAGCCTAAAATGTATGTAAACCATTCCAAGTAAGAGTTTTAAGCAGATAAAAATTGAAAATAAAAAAAAATACTTGGGCATAAATGGGTTAATTCACTTATTTTATATTTTCTTATTCATTTTGTATTTTATTCGCTCATTTATTTTTTCTCATATGTTAATCAATTCATTTATTCACTGATTTTTTCTTCATTAATTCCGTTATTCGTTTATTTACGCCGTCTTTCGATAATAATTACTGTTCATCATCAAATAGGAAATTTTTCATCACAAAAACTTTTTATTTTTCACTTAGCCCCATGGTTTTTTGAGGTGAAAATTTTCCACCTTTTTTTTTTTTTTTGAAAATACCAAATAACTGCCAAAAATGAAAAATAATGTTTCAGTGCAAGTTGGATTCCAGACATCAAAATTCAAATGAACACTCGAGGTTGGATTTATTTATTTTTTCGTTTAGTTTAGCCTGATTGTCGAACAACGCAGCGAGTGCTCAGTAAAATCAAATGAATTCTGTAGAAGTGGCTTCACTGCACTTGCAGTATGACCGCAGAGAAAACAGCCTGTTTTTGCCGCAATAGAGCCGTTTAATAATAAGTTGCATTTCAAGCGAAACAACCATTGGCTACCGCAATTCGTTGGAGAGCGAACCGGCGTGCAGTGGAGTGTCGAATTTCCAGAAGCCAAAGATCCGAAGCGTCAGAAGTCCGAACGCATATTTCGAAGTTCTATCAGCTGTATTGGGTATACTGACTAGCGAATGTACACTTACGCGAAATTTCGTTTTCAAAAATTAATAGCATCGTTCAAAATTGTAGCATTTGTCACATGTCAGTAAAAACCCTTTAGGTGATGTATGTAATTATTTTTAAAAATATTGCGCTCATTTTTATGGTTCTGGCTCAGTTTTTTTTTTTTTGGGGGGGGGGGGGGGGGTTGAAAGGAGAAAAAGTGCCTCGACCCATCGAATGAACACCCCAAACAAAATACAAACGCAGCATTTTCTAGCCATTTTCTTTTTAGAAGATGGGTAGATTGACGTGCCTACTGCTGATTCATCTAAGAAAAATGGCCTTAAAACTTATCTGTTAAAGGAAATTACGAGGAGTTCATTCACTGATCTGTATACCCTATATAAATCAGAGATTTTTTTTAAATACGTTTAGTTAGTCTTTCCCCTTTTAGAAATTAATTCAAAGTTCTTTGGGCGAAGTGGCTGTATCTTCTATAAGTTCAATTAAGAATGCATGCTTGAGCGCTCCAAACCCGCGACCAATCATCAATTTCCATGGTTTTTAAGCACTTCTTGTTGAAAGTTATGGCTCTCTATGATGAAATTCAATCACGGTTGAAATCCACGACTTTCCACGTGCACAGACACCTGGTATACACAATATATATATATATATTTAATCTTTGTAAATAATAATCTTTAAATTAGTTTTAAAAAACTAAAAAATACGCCTTTAGACGCACTTATAACAAATCAACATGCAATATAGTAACATAGTTTATATAATATAGTTTAGCCTTTAGTTTCAACAATAGTATTAAATGTATTAATTTTATAAATGGGGGAGTTTCCGAAATTTCAAAAGTATTTTTTTCTGAAAGAACATGCTTCAAAACATAGGAATTGACCATTTTTTTATTTTTTGACACAATTATATATTTTTTATGAATTATTTAAACCGGTGCGCAGATGCCACTCCGAAAAAAAAACATCTGCGCATGACGTCAGTGGTGCATGTAAGCGCGAAATCTACTTGGTTGTAATGAGATGACGAAGGTCATGACGTTACCGATTTAGTCACATCAAGAGACCAATTAGAAAAAAAATTGAGATGTAGTTCTTTTTTCCTTCCCATTTTAGCCGAAATTTCCGCATAAAATCTCAAATTTTTTGAAGGTTTCCTCCATTCAAATCATTATTTAGTGCTTCATCTCACCTTCCCCTCGATAGCTCATTTTGCGTTTGATATCGTCTTTGCTTCGCGTGGAATATGAACTGAGGCTTCTCTCAACTCAAATGATTAAGAAATGTTTCTTTCGTGAGTACTCACCCTTGAATATAATACCCGTTCTTATTTTTTTCAATAGCGCAGATATAGCAAAAAATTTGATTTTTAGGACTTATATTACGAAAAAATTGCCAAAAAACCCCATTTTTGCACAAAAATTGCACTTTGACCCCCTTTCTCCTAAAATGACCCCCTCCTTAACCAGAAGCTGGATCCACCCTGGGGGGGAGGGGATGGGGATATAATAGAGATACTTTTTTGAAAAATTATTAACAAAACTCGATTTAAAAGCACAGAAAATTCAACATTGTCTTTAACTTAATACTAAACAGGAATTTTGAATTAATTACTAAAAGCTTCTCCTATTTTTCTAGTAATAATAGATTGCATAGAGGTGCCATATTTTACCAAAGAAAGGATTTAGCGTATTAAGTTGGTGAAACCCCTGTAATATAGTGCTTGAAATTCATCATATTCTGAATGTATCACGGTAACAAGAACTGAAAAGCAAAATTTTAGTGTTCTTGCTCATCAATAGAAGCAAAAATTGCATTTTCGGCAGTAAAATTGTTGCAAAAATCGAAGTTTCGAAAATGACCGCTACAAAACTTACGATTGTAAAAACAGACATATATCGTACACGATTTAGTAAATTATACATATGGGATTCTTAAATTCATTCATTCACATTATTTCTCCTTTTCAAAAATGGTTATTTCTTACTTTCGCGTTAGTTTTTAATTAATGCGTTATGGCGTCAATGGAAAACGGCGTTTGATGACGATAAGTTCCTTTTTCAAAAAAAAAAAAAAAAACGAAATTTTTCGTTCCAAAATAAATAAAAAGAAGTGTAATCGCATAGGCTTCTTTGCAGCACATGAATGAACAAAAAGAAAAGTCGCCCTTGCATCAAAAAGCATCTAGTCAAAACAGAAGACATTAATAGCCACAGCTTTCTTTTTTACTTTTTTTGCAAGTCTCCCCCCCCCCCCACCTCAATTCTTCCGCTTTTCTTTTGCTAGAAAAAAAATCTGCTGAGGAGGTGGAAACTAAAACTCAAAAAATGTCCGCAAATTGGAGCCGAAAATGTTCGCCATTTTGTCCCCCCCCTCTTTTTTTAGGGAAAAATCGGAGGGGGGGTATAATCGATGGAAAGGTTATTTTTGAGATTTTGGTGAAAATATTTGGTCATTAAAGCAAAAATAAATTTTACGAATGGACGCTTTTACGATGCGTACATGTAAATAGACAGCCAGTAGGTAGATACATAAACAGATAGACAGATAGAAACAAATAGAAAGACAGACATATAGATAGAAATAGATAGATAAATACATAAACAGACAGATAGCCCAGATATTCCCTTTCCCGAACATGCACTCACAGCAAACCTTCGAATTCGAAGGACCATTTCCTCGTGTCTCGGGTGAAAACGAAACAAAACATCTCGGTTTCAATGATTCGGCGATCGAAAAAGTGTCATTAAATAAATATCGGCTGCTGCATATTCGAAGAAGGAATGAATTATTCACGAGCCGCGCTCCCGTTCGGTCCGCCTCGGGCCCCGAGATGCCTGCTCCCATTCAATCTCGGCCCGTTCAGAACCCTTTTCGATTCCGTATCGAAACTGTTTCACGCAGGGAAGAATACAATATTCCAATCAATAGGTAGCGAAAAACGGGCTTAACAAACAAAAAATGGGATAGAAGATTAGTTTTGAAATTTGTACATATTAGTGCCAACATAAAAAATCCAAGTTGTCCAACACGAAAGACCCCTGGAGAACTTTGGGGGGGGGGGGGGACTAAAAAAAAATATGACTTTTTGCGGTTTTTTCGTAATTTCAGAAATGGTAAAACTTCGCAAAAATCGTTTAATACAAAAGTTAAAGAAGATTAAATTTCCTATAACTTTTTTGTAGCATGTATAGAAAGCGCGTTAAAATTTCTTGAAAGTTGGCATCTTTTCTGAACTCTACAGCGCGTTGAGACAGTCACGCGCATGCACAGATTTTTTTTTCTAGAAACGGCTCTGCACCTGTCCACGGTGCTTGTTTTTTCACGGAATAAGTTTGAAAGAAGGAGAAACAAGGGCTGTGAAGTGGAGAAGGGAGCAGAAAATCTTCAAAGATGCAGTGCAGAGCGTCAAAACGAAGAACATCGGAGTTTTTTAAGGGACTTCATAGAAATGACAATTTACACTGCCTGTCACAAAACACTACATCAGTGAACAAATGATTGTAGCATATGTATGGAGTTGTGCAGTTGGTGGTGATGATGGCCAAATCAGGGCCGCCGCGAGGCAAGAGGGCCCCATGTCAGTCTGGTCCCCCCCCCCCCGCCTCTTTCCCCAAGAAAATTTATGATGCTCTGATTCCCTTATGCCGAACGGTCCCCTAGTTTCCGGCTAGGATGACACAGGCTTCTCGTCAGCCCCGGGTCAAATCACTGTGGCTCCATCCCTTCGATCATGAACTGAAAGTTTCTGTTTCAAAGATCGATGCTTCTTGTACCGAGAGATTTCGTTAAAAAGTAGGAAAGGCTTCCTGGGCAGAAAAGAAACTCAATTCATCATGTCAAAAAAGTGCGTGTGAAGGAAACAATAGTAAAAGCAGCAGAAAATCGCGCAGATGAGTTGAAGTTGTTAGTTGAGTGAATCAACACTTAGTTGCTGTTGATGCCTCGTATCATAGGTTTTGCCATCAGAATATCAGAGACCTAAAATCGAGATAAAACGAGGACCCCTGCAGGAAACATCGAGGCAATGGAAGCTTTTAGATCATAATATTTTTAAAACAACAGCTTAGGGAGATGATTTTTCTTTGGGAAACAGGCATATTGGGCTGTATTTTGAAATCATGTTGTATTAAAGTTTTTGTAGTTCATAAATTCAGTTTGGTATTGAATAAAAATATAGAATGTTATAGTCCGGGACAGCGACAGATTTCGGTGATCAATTTCATATCGGCTAATTTTCATTTCTATAGTTGATATGATTTTATGAAGCCTCGTGGACTTCAGCCAGGGTACCGTGGGTAGGTTAGGCAACGGCAGCCTCCCAAGTGTGTTGAAAAAATATAAAAATAAGTTAAACCATACCGGCTGAAACTTCATTTATTATTTAAATTATACCCTGTAGAAAAGATAAAAAATATTCTGCTGGCTCGAAAGTGGCGGATTATACGTAAACTGACTGCATAAACATGTCAGAAAAAAATATTTTTTTTTGTCACTCCAAATCGATTGTCAATTTAGTGTGTTATCGTTTGAATAATATTTAAAACGGAAAAAAATATTCAGCTGGCTAAATGTGAGTGGAAAACTCTTGAGCTGACTCAATTAAATCTAAGCTTACGCTCACAATTTATTGCGTCAACTGAAGGTTTTTCCCACCAGAACGTATAGCCAGCTGAATATTTTTCCGTCTTAAATATTATTCAAACGATAACACACTAAATTTTCAATCGAGTTGAAATGCGTAAAAAAAATATTTTCTCTGACATGTTTATTATGCAGTTAGCTGACGTATAGTGAGCCGCTTTCGAGACAGCTGAATTTTTTTTTCTTTTCTGCAGGATATAAATGAAATAATTACAAAATTTCAGCCGGGATGGTATCACTTATCACTTATATGAGCTAGCTATGTTATGAAGAAAAAACAATTAATGGTATAGCAGCTGATTTTTTTCCTTCTCATTCCTTGGGGACCTCAAAGACACCCTGGGCCTCCCCCAGATCCCTTCCACAACCCAATACTGCAACCGAACCTTAGAAGTGGTCCCCCCCCCCCTTTCCAGTAGCAATCGCTGGACACGTCACGATGACGTCCCTGTGACGAGAGGGGATCACTTTCCTTCCTGCTCGAAGTGGTCGACCTTCTTTCGGCGGGAAAGAACGGGGTTAAGGCGACCCGTCCTTATTTTTAGCCCCAGAACAGGTCTCTCTCTCTCTCTCGCTGGACCAGCAACTGGGTCTGCGGCACAAACCGGTCCATTCAACAGAAAACTCCTTTTGGAAATCACAAGCCGCATGTCTTGAGACTAGATCAAGCATGCAAACACCATCAGCTCGTTTATTCCGCCCATGGACTGCAGTTTCGTGCTTATTATGCACTCATCAGCTTCCAGCTCGTTCAACTCCTATTCCATGCTGATGAGAGCATAATAAGCACGAAACTGCAGTCCATGGGATGGAATGAACGAGCTGGTGGTGCATTGCATGCTTCTGCCTTTGCCCTGGCTGAGGGGCGGTTACTTAATGCTTTATAGTATTGAGATATTGAGCAGGGTTGTGGAAGCCAGTATGTTTTCCTGGGAGGGGTGAGCAGCTTTGTGAGGAGACCCGTCGCATGAAAGGCAAAGTCAATCTGATTTCAAAAAGACCCCCCACCATGAAAAAAAGCTCTCCTATGAAATTTTTCCGACACCTGAAGCTTTAAAAACCACAAGTAATTTAAGTAATTTTTTGAGCTCCTAAAATGAAAGGAGAAGTTGAGGCGTTCTCCCGCTCAAAACAGATTTTTAAGCTCTTTTTGGAGATGTTAGACGAAAGTCTTGTACTGGAAATACTTTGAAATTAAAATTCCAAAACTCATTTTGAACTACGTTTGGCCAAGTCATGAGAGAACACTGTTAAAAGTACTGATTGCACAGGGCACCTTTAAGGGTTAAACGTTGTCGCGCCAGCGGCACCCCCTGAGGGGTGCCACTGAACTCCCCCGTGGCACCCTAGAAGGTGCCATTTGGCTCCATGTGGCACCCTAATGGTGTCTTATGGCACCCCATGGGTGATCCATGGCAACCTAAGAAGCCAAATGGCACCTTCAAGGGTGCCACGAGGGAGTTAAGTGTCACCCCTCGGGGGGTGCCGCTGGTGCGGCAACGTTTCACCCTTAAAGGTGCCCTGTGCAAACTGTAGTTTTAACGAGGGCTGCAGAGTCGGAGTCGGAATCGGACTGATTTTGGACCAAAGGAGTCGGAGTCGCTGAAAAACATGTCGACTCCGACTACCTCCGATTTGGATGAAATTTTATTGAGGTGAAAACATATCTTTGAAACTAACAGATACAAATTTTCAGCGTCCAATATCCAAATCCTAAGCATCTAGGATCATTAAAAAGGGCTTCAAAATGGGGGGTCTGCTTAGTGAAACGAATTGCTCTGTTTGATCTTATGCAAGTGAATAAAAAATATTTGCAGCAAAAATGCAATGTGTTAAAATAAAGCCGAGCCATTTAACAAGAAAAGGATTCATTTTGTTCGGAGTCAAATGACAAGAGCGGCACTTGTCTTTTGCTCTGGAGAAAATGGACTTTTTGGGAGGTCACAGTGACCTACGAGACTTGAGGTAATGTGATGAAATTACCTGCGAGAGTTCTTGAGAAAATTGAACTTTTTGAGAGGTCACAATGACCTCCCATGATTTCCAACTGGGATACTCCAGCTTGCTACCCCCCCCCCCTCCTAAAGTGAGTCCTGGCTACGACCATGAATAAAAATGAAACTTTTAAAAATGGACTTAATATTTCAGCCTTTGTTTAGGGTTTTTCCCACTTCACATTTGGGTTGAAAAAAATAGCAGGAGTCGGGAGTCGGAGTCGGAAGTTTCAAAACCCGGAGTCGGAGTCGGCCATTTTTCCTCGACTCCGCAGCACTGGTTTTAACAGTTAAGGAACGGGTAAGTGCTCACTTTCGGGAATTTTTCAAGAAAAAAAATTTTTTTTTGTATATATTTTTAGTAAAATTATTATCATTTTTTGTGAAATCAGGAAGAAATTTGGAATGGGTGCACTCGCCCAGAAATTTTCCCAATTTAAAAACGAAAAACGCCATTTTAGACTTGTTTTAGTCTTGTCTTTAATCTTCTGGGAGGAGCTTAATCTCCTTAGCTCACCCGTGGGTACGCCACTGCTTCACAGCCCTGGAATTTCAGAGTAGTCGACTCCGACTCGAGACTTCTTACCTCAAACTCAGTTCGACTCTGACTCCGCTATGTTGGCAGAGTTGAGGGAAAGCGGTCGACTCTTGGAATGTTAGTTTGAAATTTTGCCAGTCACTTTTGCCTTGGGAAATCAAGAGCGTCAAAGAAAAATTCGAACACAAAAACTTTGAGGTTAGTATACACTGCTAAAAATGAACTGTTGTTTTTACAGTATAATACTGGCAGCCGAATTTCTAATTTAAAACTATAAAATGCACACCAATAAACAGTAAAACTAGCCATTTTACAGTTTCTTACCGTAAAGTTAGAAATTTTACAGTTTATTGCGTAAAATTTATCTGTATTATACTGTAAAAATAACAGTATAATACTGTCAGCAGAGGTTCCAGTTTAAAACTGTAAAATGCATAACTAACTAGTGCATGTATAAACTAATGCGTGTAAAAAATACCAATTTTATAGTTTATGACTGTAAAAGGAGCACTTTTACAGTTTAGCAATTTTTATAGTTTATTACTATAAGATTAACGGTATTATACTGTAAAAACAATACAGTCGACACTCGATATAGCGACCGTCTCCGTCCTACACAAGACGGTCTTTGTAACGAGTGGTCGCTATAAGAGGTAGAACATAGAGTATATTGAGATACAGTTGGGGGTTTTCTCACCGGTCGCTATATTAGGATGGTCTTTATATCGTGTGGTCGTTATAACGAGCGTCGACTGTATTCATTTTTTGCAGTGTTCGATCCATATTCATCGAGATATAAAACGTAGCGTTTTGTGATTCACATCAGTTTGCACTCGCTGGCAATAACACGGATTGGGGGAGAATATAGCCACTAGCGGCTTCAGTAGACTGACAATCGGTCATTCTACTGAAAGGGCGATAGGTTTCGATCTCATTTTCTGCACGGGACCGTAAAACGTTGAACTTGAATGTCTCGTCGAGTTTTAATCAAATCTCTCAGATTTTCCGTGATGAGATTATTTTTCAGTGAAGAATTTTTTCTTACACATTTTTTTTTTTTTTTAAATTTGGGAGCTGCGTTGGCTACTAGCCATTTGCACACCTCGTGCATTCCACGAGACCGGCCCCCACTCTTTCATGTGGCACCTCTGTCGGCGGGATGCCACAGGGCCGTATTTAAGGGGTGGGTTTTTAAGGTTCAAACTCTCTCCGAAATTTTTAAAAACGATTACAAAAATGCTTTTTATAGTTTCTGACTGAAAAAAATATTTCAATTTTGTTTTAATTCTCTTATTAAATTTGAAACATGAAATTACCATTATTGAATCATTGTACAAATGAAGTGTTTTTCTGAAGTATTTATTTTTATTGTAGTTATTGCAAGCATCATTTCTTAACAATACACCTTTTCCTTCGAATTTGTAAGTACCAAACTCGATATTCGACACATCTTATAAGTGTCGTAAGATATGAAATTTCAAAAGTACTCCTTCGAATGCGCTTATATGAGTAAACTGATCTATCTTGATTTTTTTTTCTTCATTGAAAAGACGAGTTTTTTGTTTTTTTTACATTTTTCATGTTCATACCGTTTTACCATCTAGTGTAACAAATATCAACAGGATATAGAACATGAAATCAAATTCTATTGACGTTACATAAATTTCACGAGACATGGGTTGGGTAAAACCCTCCCAGAAACTAAGGTCTGGTTACGGCCCTGGGATGCCATATTACCGTGAGAATTTCGACGCTCAGTTTCTCCGCCTTGGACTCTATTCGGTTCGAAAACACAAGAAGAATTTATTTTGCTAAGAGATACTCCACCCCAAACAAGTACTCGATGGATCTTTCGCATGCCGCATAATCGTACGAGATGGACATTGGACACTGTCGATTTTTTGCATCAACTCTCTTTCAGCCTTTTCCTAAATATAAGTTAGGGGACCTGGAGTCCGCGTGAAAAGTAACATTTCTTATTTCTTTATTATTATTTTTTTTTTCGCTTCAAACTTTCAACATCTGCACCTCATGTTGAGGCTTTTCGCCAAGAAGTATGCATCTACGCTGCAAAAAACACGTTGTTGTTTTTACAGTATAACACTGAAAGCAGAGGTTTCAGTTTAAAACTGTAAAATGTACAGTAATAAACTGTAAACTAGCAATTTTACAGTTTATTACTGTAAGAGTAGATATTTTACAGTTTACTACAGTAAAATTAGCAATGTTACAGTTTATTACCATAAAATTAGCTATATGATACTGTAAAAACAACAGTGTAATACTGACAGCAGAGGTTCCAGTAAATTAGTAATTTTACAGTTTATTACTGTAAACCAGGGACGTCATTTCAAGTTTTCCCAGGGGGGGGGGGCAAAGGGTCCAAACGCAATACAATTTCATCGGAAAACATCAAAAGCCACGCCCACTTATATGTAAATACATTGATTTCTCAAAGTCAGGGGGGGGCAATTGAACCCCCCTGCCCCCCCCCCTAAATGACGGGCCTGCTGTAAACTAGCAATTTTACAGTTTACTACTGTGAAATGAGTAGTTTTACAGTTCATTACTGTAAAATACTGTAAAATTAGCAGTATTATACTGTAAAAATACTATTCATTTTTCACAGTGTAGGACGAACGTTTGCAAAAATTAAGAAAATGACAGCTAAAACGGAACGCCCTGTATGGACAGCAATGTACATCTCACGGACAGTCCGGATAAAGCTAAGTCCGGTTCAACAGAATCCGAATGATCGAGGGTTTTTCAGCTTAAAATTTCAGGAAATATTTCGCGAGAGGAGGTACGACGGTGGCCGTCGAGAGAGCAGCTGATCAGCGGAGCGCGTCGAGCAGTAAAAAGCGGGGGAAGACCCGTGTCACCCAACAGCGACTTTTTGGACCGCCGATCGCTATCGCAGCGACACATATCGGTTGCAGCTAATGCGTGGAATTGAGATAATCCAGGGATTAGTCGTCGTGTTCGTCACAGATTACAAGCGGGTTGTGCATTTATTATATAATTCGCAAAAGACTGAAGTCATTATTCATTCATATTAAATTAAAAATTCAAAAACGCCGCCTGCCTCACCTCCTATATGAATAAAGTTCGACATCCGCAACATGTGTGCAAAATAAAAAAGAAAAAAATATTTATTTGTTTTTTCCTAGATAGCGTGGGAGAATACGGGAAAGGAGAGATAATCTCAGCTACTCCGTTTTGCTATTCCAAAAAGCAGAATAACGAAGGAAAATTGAAACGTCTCAGACTAAAATCGATTCTGCTGCAGTCAGGGGCGCCCCGAACTGAAAATTTTGGGAGGGGGTAAATTTTCAATTTGCCGAATGAAGTTCCAATTTCACCAAATGATAAAACTCAAGCATGTACGCTGCACAGTTTGCAAACATTATTTGTGATGAGAAAAGAACATTAGACACATCTTACATCTTTTAAAAAATAATTAAAAAAAAAATTAAACAAATAACCTCAATGCTTGTAATATTGTCTTCAAATTGCCGAATCGTCAGCGAAATGTGTGGAATAAGGATATTTTGTGAGGTCACAGTGACCTCCCGTGATCTCCCATCGGGGCGCTCCTGACTACAGTCGGGCAAGCCTAACCAGGCAGCATTACGGAAGCCGTTGGTTTCACACCATCTCTAATGTGTCACCACTCCAAGTAGCACACTTCGTTTTTTAAAGGTTGTAAAATGGTTATTAACGTTGTAACAACGGATTAAAAACGTTTATAAAACGTTTAAACGTTTTTTGTGCTACCTGGGACGTTTCTTCTCGCTCGTCACGCCACGTTTGCCACAATTGGCTATTATTCGCTCAACCTCGGGAAATATAACATCCAATAAGAAACACGAAAGTTTTTGTATGTTTTCTGGAAGACACAAATACAGGGTGTCCACTCCAATCGTGGACCAATAGCTAATTTCTAAACCGTTAGAGATAAGCATATAGTTTATTTAGGAAAAAATCTCCAAATTACGAAAGGAATTTTGGGTCTATTCAATGTTTTTCAAAAAATCAAATTTTGAAAGAGTTACGAAATTTAAATTTTTATACAGCCCCCCAGTCCTATCAATCATATTTAGTAAAACATTCTTGACACTGTAACGTTTAAAACTAAAAAAAAATCACTCTTCTACGACAAAAATTGACCGAGTTATGACGTTTTGAAAAATTAAGATTTTGAAGGATTTCGCATACGGTCCCTAAAGCGAATCTCTCGATGACGTCATGAAACAATGCAAAATCTTGATTTTTCAAAACGTCATAACTCGGTCAATTTTTGTCGTAGAAGAGTGATTTTTTTTTAGTTTTAAACGTTACAGTCTCAAGAATGTTTTACTAAATATGATTGATAGGACTGGGGGGCTGTATAAAAATTTAAATTTCGTAACTCTTTCAAAATTTGATTTTTTGAAAAACATTGAATGGACCCAAAATTCCTTTCGTAATTTGGAGATTTTTTCCTAAATAAACTATATGCTTATCTCTAACGGTTTAGAAATTAGCTATTGGTCCACGATTGGAGTGGACACCCTGTATAATGTCTTTTCATGTAATTCAAACAAACTGCTAGAGATGTGGACTGATATTTTTGATGCAGACAAACCAAATTCTATAAATAGAAACTGCGCGCGAAAATCACACCATTGTTGCTATCAGAAGGGCCCCTTATGACCCGACGGGACTCAAAAGTCCCACTTATATCAATTTGGTATTGTGAATCCTAAATGGCTGGAACCATGCTGAAGCTTTTGAGTACCACTCCTTGCACTTCGCCGAGGGGCGAACAGAGGTTTCCTGCGATCGGAAACAGTTTTCTTGGGGGCGTAGGGGGCGGATACAAGGGAGGGGCCATGGGGGTGATCGCCACTCCCTTACGGGACTCTTCACCAGTCATTTTTCGACATTGAAGTTCTAAAAATACAATTTTGTACAAGTTATGGTGGATTTGGGGGAACAAGTTTCGGAGCTCTTCCACGAAAATGTTTCGGAATAGAACCTTTGTGAGCCAAATTTGCAAACCACTATGCACAATAGAAAGAAAGTAAACCCCTCCCTTGAACATTTCTGAATCCGCCCTTGAGGGGGCATTAGAACGTACTGATTTTCAAAATATTTATACTCGATAAAAATGTTTTTTGATGTACTTTCAACTCAAAAAAAAAAAAAAAAATGAAAAAATTTATTGCGAAATTAATTTGGGACATAACGGGTCAAAACTGTCCTTTTACCAAAGCTCGCGGGTTGTTGGCAAAGCAGCATTTCATCCCATTTCGCGGGATTCTCGGAACCATATTCACCGAACCGGCCCTCCGTGACCGCAATTCGCGAGGGGAACCCGTTCCTCCGCAATGGAACCTCTCTCGTTTCGGCCTTTTGTCTTTCGGTCGCTCTCTGTAGTCCTTTTCTCTGGATGGGCCGCGGCACACATCTTCTTTCACAAACGCGCCACTCGGAGCGACGCTGTCGGATAGATCCAAAACAAAGCGAGTCGCGTGGTCACCGCGGCACATGCACGAGAAAAAGGAATGATGACGCGGAAGAGGTGATTAAAGCAGCAGTGTGAAAAGTTGTGAGCACAAAGGGGACTCAATTAAAAATCACAGCACTCACCCTCTCGTGGTACAAGATTTTCACAAGATCAAAAAAGTTCACCTACCTGCAAAATAAAAAAGAATTGGATAAGAATAAATGTACGTCATAGAATAAATTTAAAAAAGCCTACATATATGAAGGGGCCACTGGATAAAGGTGATATGTGACCATATTTGTTTTACTCGCTTTTTACCATGGATGAAGGTGTAAAGGTAATATTTTTTTTGAAAGGTTTTTCTAGAAATGAAGAAAATTGTCACCTATCACCGTTATTCGCTTGCCCCTTTCATTGTGTTTGTGAGTTACCACAATTATTGAACAAACACTCATTTGAATTTGTGCAAATCGGCGAAATTCAAATGTCACATATCACCTTTATCCACTTGCCCCTTCATAGAAAAAAAAAATATATATATATATATATATATATACAGTGGCGGATCCAGAAAAAATCTACAGGAGGGGCACAAAATCACAGTTTAATTTTTTACTTGAAAAATAATAATTATTGTTAAAAACAAACAACTGTCGTATACTTATGTATTATCGTATTTTCCTTTCCTTTCGGTTCCTGGTAATAATGGCATTCCATCAAGCAGTCATAGTATAGTATAGTATGACTCTGGCAGTAGAAGGTGTCCTTTGAAAGTGTTTATTTATTTGTGGATACCTTGCATTAGGGGAACGTTATTGGTTTGAGTTAGAATACGTACACAACATTATTTCATTCAGCAAAGTGCTTGTAAATGAATAAAAAAGAACTCGGAACACGAGAAAATATCACTGAATAACTATCTACCTTCCCATAACGGTTAAAACATAACAATATTATAGCTAAAGTGCTTTGGATGACAACTTTTTTGATGAGTCTAAATTCGGAAGAATTCACAGACATGGCGCTGTATCCTTCAGACAAGTATCAAAATATATTTTATCGTTTGACGAAATGTAGCTGTAATAAAAATGTATTAAGTGAGTAGTTTTTCCCTTTGATTTACGTTTGAGTAATAAAAAACTAAATGCCTGTAATAGCCAAGTGAAATGAGAACGCAAAAACATACTGCCATCCGACCGCTTGTTACGTCTCCCCCCCCCCTTTTTTTTTGCAAATACAAGGTAAGCAAAAATACGTCAAAGCAGAGTGCCATTGCTTTTAAACGATCTGGCGCCATGGAATACATTCGAAAGTTCCGAAGATCAATAAATACGAAGACGAGATATATCAAGTCGTCTTCGATAATTTGACCGGTGTTTCTTGTTTCAGTTTCAGTATGGTTTTAGGCTCTTCTAGAATATATGACAGGGGGGGGGGGGGGGCACGTGCCCCTCCCGCTGGATCCGCCACTGTATATATGTATATCTATATATATATATATATATATATATATATATATATGTGTGTGTGTGTGTGTGTGTGTGCCCCCCCCCTCGCACCTTTTCACTGTTTTATTTTCCTCCCCCCTCTCATTGGAATTTTTTCATTTTTTTTTATAAATAAGACTTTTCATGGCTTATACTTAAAATGTTTGAGAGAAAACCTTTCAAACAAACTAAATCGTTTTATTGGTACGCCATTATTTAAAATAATGATGTTAAATAATAAGTTACTAGGAGGGAGTCGACAAGGCAACTAACTGTTCGCTCCTTGGTTTTAAGGAACAATATGTATTTTCTCTTTTTTTTTTTTTTTTTTTCAGTGTATACAAACATGAGCCAACAATGAGGAAGGTATTAGCGGGTACCGGAATAACAGTGCTCGGATTAAGAATGATAAAAAAAATAATTGGAACGTATATTTATGTATCGTTTTGCGAAAGTGACTGGACCCCCCTGAAGTAGCGTAGAGTACACGCGTCTTCCCTCAACATTCCCTTGGCGCTTCCAGGTTCAGTAATTTCCGAGAAAAAATAGCTAGTTTTATTTATTCTCACAATAGAAAAAGCTCAAAACATATCGCACAGGCGTGATTATAAGTCGAGAACAATCCCTCTCAATAATATACTGAAACCGTAATAATGTCTATAAAGAACGACGTAGTACCAGTTTAGAAGTGAGAACACTTCATTAAAGCACATATAAAACTGAAGAATTTAAAAAATACGAAATCGAAACTCACTAAAAAAGATTTATTTTTTTTTTAAACGTGGCATCTAACCTTCTACATCCAACCATCGAAGCAAGAACAGCGTTAAATTTTCTGAGGTTCCCTGCTCTCTTCTCTCTAAGTCTCGACTCAGCCCCCCCCCCCCCCTGAAATGATTTGTCTGCGTACGCCACTGGCTTTAGGCATCCAACGAGAGCTGTGACGTTACAGACAATGCTTTGTAAAGCATATTTGTGCTTGACACGAATGAAACTTTCGATGCTGCAGAATGGATTCTTGATCTGCAATAGTGTCAGCTACGGGTGATGAAATTAAAAAAAAAAAGTTAACTCTGCAAGTAAAATTAAGAAACCAGATCGGACAAAATTCGGTATGGTTGCACAAATGAAGATCCTTAAATTGTTTTTGTTACATTACTTGAAAATAATTTGGGGAAAAAACTTCAAAAGTATCATCGAATTATTTATCACAAACTCCTTGCGAAGAATGAGACTTTGTCTCTGCTTGTGACTCTGTAGAGTTTTCTGTATTACCAAACTACGAATTAGAGCTCTGAATGTTTTGCGAAATTTTCCCAGGAGAAAGAGGAGAGCATGACAAGTTACTCCTTCATCGAAATGTGCAATAGCTGTCCAAAGGAAAATAGTCATTAGATTTTAGAATTTTAGGGAGTGTGTTTTTTAAAATGTCTGGAAGGAAAGCAGTGATTACATGCTACTTAAGAATGAAGAATAGCAAATGAATTTAGCTATGTCATCTCTCATTATCCGGCGTTAAAGTAATTTAAATTAAAGATGGTACAAAAAAGTTTCCTAAACCAGTATAGGCCATCTGTATTTTTTTATGGTGAAACTTCAGTTTCTTTCTCTCTACTTTGGAGAAAAAAGATTAAAACATTAAATTTAATATTGAAAGTATCAACCCTAATTTAATAATTTTCCAATGATTATATGGAGAAAATTTTACACCTATTTTAAGTATACATTCAGTGTTCGGTTTGATGATTTTTAGGATCATAAAAAAAAATGCTGATATTTTCAAATTCTTTATCTATTTCTCCGCAAGACACTACTCGTTACCCTTCTGAAATCCAAATCAGAATTACTGACCCTGTGCATTGGTAAGCAAATATAAGAACTTGCTTCAACAGAAAGTCATCCACGTTATATAGAAATTTGTACCAACATTTTTTTTTTTCACATTTGCACACTTTAGCCGTCTGATGCGGTTGTAGATTTGGTTCAAAATACGCTTCTGAACGAATTTTTTTTGTTATGAATGCAGAAAAATCTAAATACCGTTAAATATTAATTGATAGCACTTAAAACACTTAAACTTCTTAGGATTCTCAAGAACTAATCCTAAAATTAAAGACTTGGTAAAAAAGATACAGACTCATAAACCGCATTAAGTACAGACTTTAATTTTTATGATAGAATGTTTGATGTTATTTGTCTTTTTTAAGCATTAGCCAACTGACAGAACTTATAAAAGTGTTTATTAACGATAACTCTTAAGTTCGGACTTGTTTTATCTTTATTATCATTTAGATTTCAATTGCTCAGACTTACGAGAACAAATGTATCATTTGAGTAAGAATTTCATAGTCAGCTAACCTAAAATGTATTTCTAACTTATTTTTTTAAAAAATCCAGTTTGTTGGAAAAATACAATGTGGCACGCTGAGCTTTTTTTCTTCAGATAGTGGCACTCTCCCTAAAAAGGTTGGCCACCCCTGGTGCAGACGAAATCGCGCGGACAGTTTCGTCCGAATTTCGTTTTTTCTGCCAAGCATTTCCTACCGCCGACGTTTTTTCTCTCTCTCGCTGAATTAACTCGAGATTTTCCTGTTCGAGACGTTTGTTTTTTTCTCGAATAGAGACTAAAAACCAGTCTCGAAGTGGAACAACGCTGGAATGCCCCGTTCCGGTTTGTTTACCTTTTCTTAGCTCTGGGATACCGAACTGCGAAGAGGCAGACATCTTGGTGCACACTCTTCCGATGTGCGTCAAAAAAGAAGTACAGTGAACTCTCATTTATACACCGCCTCATTTATGCGTCTTTTTCCCAAAAAAGACGATTTCAAATGGTCCCAGCACATTCCATAGCAAAATAATGACAGTATCATTCGTTTATGCGTCGCTCTAACGATAAATATTTCACTTATGCGCCGAATTTTCTGTAAAATGTAAAAAATATATTAACTTTCTTTAAAAAAATAAGCAATTTTTCTTCACTTTCCTTTTTCATCTTTCGCCTTTATTGTTCACGGAACGCATTTTTACCGCAGAAACTAGCGTTCGGAGAGGGATAATTATCCGTTATGGATCGTTTTAAAGGGAACAATGAGTAATTTGGTATGCTACAATTTTTGTTTTCTCTTTACCGTTGTAGCTACGCCACAGTAATTGCTAAAATATAGTAACATGTCCCTTTTCTGCAGAAACATTCTTATTCATTCTCTCATTGGAGCCTATGGTTGCGTTTTAGCCCTTTAAATAGACTTGTTCACTTATACGTCTCTCTCACTTAAGCGCCTTTTCTGTTACTCCCTTCGACCGGCGCATGAGTGAGAGTTCACTGAAAATAATAACAAGAAGTTCTGTCAAGAACTAAACCGGTCGACTTTCCCGTATCGACACATCGACATTCCGACAGAAGCATTTGTTTGACGATATTCCTTCCCGATAGAGCTTCCCTAAAAGGTAACAACACTAATTACACACTGGCATTCAATATTTGCTGACATTTATGGCCTCAACTCAGAAATAGTATTTAAACTCAGAACCAGGGCTGCGGAGTCGGAGAAAAAACAGATCGACTCCGATTCCGGTTTTTTTTTTCAATTATTTTTTTTACACAAATGTGAAGAGGAGAAAAACCCTAAATAGAGTTAGAAATATTAAGTCCATTTGTAAAAATGTCATTTTTATTCATGGTTGTAGCCAGGACTCACGTTAGGGGGTGGGGGGAAAGCAGGGGGTACCCTAATTGGAGGTCACGGGAGGTCATTGTGACCTCTCAGACCTTTCCAATTTTCCCAAAAATTATCGCATGTAATTTCACCACATTGACCTCAAATCTTGAAGGTCACTGTGACCTCCCAAAAAGTCCGTTTTCTCCGGAGCAAAAGACAAGTGCCTCTCTTGTCATTTGATTCCGTACAAACAGCCTAAACGGGTGGACCGATTTTGAAAAAAAAAATTTGTTCGAAAGGGGAGTTAATCGAGAGTGTTCTTAGCTAGGTTGCGTCATCGGATGGTATTAATTAACGAAGACTTTAATTAAAAACCTTTGAAAGGTTTTTAGGGGTTTTAGCAATGAAAACATACTTCAAAAAAATAGCACCAAGCGAAAGAGAAAAATTTTCTGCATCTGATACGATATAATTGGATCTTCCACGTTCTATAGAACGCGAGTTATAGCGTTTTGTAACAAATGCAACTTGGCCTTTATTCACGCGATCGGAACCGTTATCATTGTTAGCAGACAAGGAAAAA
Source organism: Uloborus plumipes (assembly GCA_038373865.1). Taxonomy (NCBI): domain Eukaryota; kingdom Metazoa; phylum Arthropoda; class Arachnida; order Araneae; family Uloboridae; genus Uloborus; species Uloborus plumipes. Next base: position 31,848 of record JAXGGA010009815.1, read on the forward strand.
GCAAACTCTTATAATTTATTAAAATGTTTATCAGCTGCCAGTTTCTATTTTTTTAACAAATAAAATACTTGTAATTGATTTTATAGTTGAAGGCTTTTCAAAGGGCTTTCAATTTTCCCTCTTGATTCTGGTTTTGTTGACAAGCAAAGTTTTTATATTTTTTAATTTTAGTTTTATTGGTCGGGGTTTTGTTCTAATTTTTAATTTTAGTTAAAAATTGCTACAAATATTTTTTATTCACTTGCTTTTGAAGTTACATTTTACGTTTTCATTAATATTTGAAAACAAGTCTGTCATTTCAAAGTTATATATACATTCAATGCATATTTAATTACAAAAACGACAAAAACTATGCATGAAAAGAACACGATTAAAAATAAACCTATTTAAATTTAAAAAATCTGTTCTTTCTAATGGTACTGACGAGAAAAAAAGATTGAACGTGGCAAACTTCATCGATAACGGGTGTAAAAACGACTATTTTTCCCGCGAAGGATTTTAATAATCACCTTGCAACTGTAACCCGTTCAAAACAAGTTCTTTGCCAAAAAATTACGAAGTAAGAGCCTTTGCATTATATTTGTTTAGATTTTATGTCACCTTAAATCTAGGAAGATAAACTTCCACCGCGTTTTCTCAACAGGTTGCATGCGAGCTACACAAAAGCTAATGAGCTCAAATTCATAAAAATGCTTGACCGTATTAGCAAACAAAATGCACTTAAAGCTCTTAACGTTTCAGACCTAGAGTGTTATAAACATTTTTGCAACATAAGCCTAAAAATAGCAATTCGTTTCACAAAGCAGACCGGCCATTTTAAAGCCCCTTTTTTAGGGATCATAGATGCTTAGGATTTGGATATTGGAAGCTGAAAGTTTGTATATGTTAGTTTCAAAAACATGCTTTTACCTCCATAAAATTTCATCCAAATCGGAGGAGGTCAGAGTCGGAGTCGACATGTTTTTCAGCGACTCCAACTCTTTTGGTCCAAAATCCGTCGATTGCGGTAATTACGTTTAATCTACGTTTTCCCCGAAATTTATGTTTTTTCAGTAGGTCTCTTCAGCAGACGTTTTTATGTATTCCCAGTATTTTGCGTTTTTTTTTTTTTTTTTTTCAACCAGTCCCTTGAGAAACGTAAAATCGGGGTTTCACTGAAAGAAATATAGCACTCCATAAAGCAGTGCGATAGGAAAATATTACAGATACGGATACCTCGATTTTACGTTCCCTGAATCGACGTCTTTTCCTGCATTTTACGAAGTTCTAGTCTTTCCTTACATAATAGAGTTCACGTATTTTAAGCTTTTTTTTTTCAACCCAGTCCCTTTCACAATGTAAAATAGGGGTTTCACTGTATGACGATTATGAGACTCGTCGTAATCGTCGAAAGGAATATCGCCCCGTTAGATCTATCAAAAAAATATGCACTAGACCACCAACTCGTTTATTCCATCCATGGGCTGCAGTTTCGTGCTTTTTGGCACTCGTCAGCGTGGAATAGGAATTAAACGAGTTGGAGGCAGAAATCCTCTTAGCAGAAATCCTGTCAGAGAGCAACCACAACAAGTACAAGAGATTAAATTAAAAATTTAAACAACACCGTGGCCCTGTTTGCCGATCTCATATCAGAACGAATTTCTCTAGTCATAAAGCATTTTGAACCTAACTATATTCAATTGTGTTCAAGAGGATGTGGTATACACGGAAAAGGAAAGATAATCCTCAACAGTAAAATTTGTTAGTGGCAAAAGCTGAATAAAGAAGGAAAATTGAAAATGCCTATACTAAAATCAATGACAACTATTTTAAAAGTATAGGGGGACGTGGGTCCAAAGGGAAATAGTTAAGGTAACCAACCTGTCTCAAAATGAACAAATTGGAAATCAGTTCTAAAATTTTTTTGGGAAAAAAATAGAACCGACTTCAGTTGGAAATTGCTCTAAAAAGTAAAAAATAATTTTTTTTTTTTTTTTGAACACCATCGAAACTACTTTTACACATAAGTTTTGAAGTCGGCGCAAAAACGATAGGTAAAATGATATCTCCCCAAAAACAACAGTGTTGTAAAAAAATCCCCCGCCAAGAAAACCTTAAATACTCAGCCTTAAAAAGTTATGATATCGAGTGTTCCCGCCAAGTTTGCGCCAAACTACAACTAACCTGTATGGAGAGTTCTTTTAAATTGTTTTCAGTTTTGCCAGGCGGGAAGCTTTGTCTTGTGAGGTGGTTGCTTAATGAGTAAAAACTTCCCGCCTGGCAGGACTGAAAACAATTTAAAAGAACTATACATACAGGTTAGTTGCAGTTTGGCACAAACTTGGCGGGAAAACTCGATATCATAACTTTTTAAGGCTGAGTATTTAAGGTTTTCTTGGCAGGGGATTTTTTTACAACACTTGTTTTTGGGGAGATATCACATGTTTTTGCATTACTATTATTTCTTTGCCTGTTTTTTTTTCTCTTCAAAATTTACTTTGAATGTTTTTTTTTCTTTCAACATTTTTCTTGGCGGTTCGACATATGTGGTTTTTTTGGCGGCATGCATTTGGTGCAAAAGTTCAAGGATCTTCTTCAGTCTAGGATAAATTTGAAATCAATCACAATGTACCACCCGAACCGACGCAAAACAAAGCTAGTTGCTAACAATACTACGATTAAATTAAAAGTTTAAAAAAAAAAACCCCAACCCTTACTGCCGATCTCATATTAAAATGAAATAAATTGAAGATCCCTTTTAAAAGCCTTATGCAATAAAATCAATTACAAATATTTTATTTGTTAACAAATAGAAACTGGCAACAGATGAAATTATAAATCATTGAGTTTTCTTTCCTCGTCGCCCAACAATGACAACATAAATGCTCAGATGTTGAACAGAGCTAGTAGATAGAAATCGGACCAATTTTAAGCATTAATAACTCCGGCCTGCGATGACCCGGGGGGTAAATTTTGGGAAAACGTCCTCAATGTCTCATCGAGAATATTCATACCAAAAATCAACACTAAAGACCCCCGGGAAGAAAAGAGCTCAATCCGAGTTACCGTTTAGTCTGGACCCCTGTCAAACAATTTTTTAAAAGTGCGAAAGACAGCGATTTTTTACCATTTATCACCCCTCCCCCTGAGGGTCCTGGATGTTTTGCTTTAGTATGTGCCGTCAGGGGCCGCTGGAGATTGAGTATACCAAAAATCAACTCTAGGGATCTTTATGGGGCTGAGATACAGAGGAGTCAAAACCCCAGTTTGGTTACTCGCGTAATCAGTCCTTAGTCGCTCTTTTACATTTTTCTTGGCGGCCTGTATTTAGTTTTCTTGGCGGGGCGGGACGCTTTCACGTCCCGTGATAGTCACTCTTTTACATTTTTCTTGGCGACGGAAATTTCTTGGCGGCTTGTATTTAGTTTTCTTGGCGGGGCGGGACGCTCCCGCGTCCCGTGATTTAACCATATTTGCCAACATTTTTTAGAGAAACCATTGAAAATTAAAAGCAGAATATTTGTACCATTACATGAATGGGTGAAAATGGATCAATGAAATGTATCCATTAAAATTTATATTTATAGTTGAATTTTAGTTGCGTATGATTCTATACATTGTTTTTACGCCGACTTCAAAACCTATGTTCAAAAGTAATTTCGATGGTGTTAAAGAAAAAAATTATTTTTTACTTTTTAGAGCAATTTCCAACTGAAGTCGGTTCTATTTTTTTTTTCCAAAAATATTTTATTTCATTCTTTTTAGTGTAAATGCACTTAAAATAATCAAAATATAGTTAAAAAACCATGCAGCTGTTCAAAAAAATCCTTGCAGACCTGAATTTGATCTCATTCCATCAGGAACTTCAATCCGACGCGTTTAACCACTTGACCATCGGGTCTCTCATTGAAGTAAGGATTTACGATAGCACATATTGTTTTAAGTAACATGAAATTTTAGTTTTTCGATCATAACTTTTCTTCTGGTGAACAAATATCGTCATATGAGTACTTGGTACCTACGTTAACTATTTCCTATCGATTAAAAAAAACCGTCCAAATCGGTTCAGTAGATCAGATGTTATGTGCGAACAAACAAAAAAAAAAAAAAAAACATACGCTTTGAATTGAGAACCTCCTCCTTTTTTGAAATCGGTTAAAAATCAGTGAACATAACGAAGGAACAGTGTCTTTTGTCACGCATTTCGCGTTAAAATATTATTTTTCATTTTTGGCAGTTATTTTGTACCTTCAAAAAAAGGTGGAAATCTTTCATCTCAAAAACTCATAGGGCGAAGTGAAAGATAAAATATTTTTGTTGTGAAACATTTTCGTTTTGATGCTTAACAGTAATTTTCATCAAATGAATGCGTAGATAAACGAATTAATAATTAAAAAAAATAAATAAATGATCAAATGAATTAATAAATGTATGAGAGAATAAAGGAGTGAATGAAACAGAGGATGAATAAGAAAATAAGTGTGAATAAATAAGAAAATTAATAAGTAAAAGAGTATAAAAAATCAATAAAAGAATAAATGCGTATGTGATTTAATAAACGAAGTACCTGGCGACCGAGCACAGCTCGGTTTAAAAAAAAGAGGTTTGTAAAATCTTGTTTTTTTCTAAAGTTCGAAGTACTTATTTAGACTTACTGAGAAGCATTTTTAAGCCCTTGGCTGCAATAACGCATTTAAAACAGCCGAAATTTATTTTTAAAAACATAACCTTATTTGGACAAGACACCGAGAAAATAACAAACGCCGTTAAAAATGCTATTCACTAAGGGCCCTGCTCCACATTGACGTAAAGCAGAAACGTAAAATGGAGGAAATAGTGTTCCTATGGAAAGTACCCGGATTTTCGGTTTCTGCCTTAGTTTTCGGTCGCGTTTTACGCTGATGTGGAGCAGGGCCCTTACACTTTATTTTTTATTCATGAGAATATTTCGTTTCCAATTTTGTTAATTTATCAACTTACTTTGAGTCAAACGCCATCAAGCGTAATGTTCAATTTGAAGAACTACCAATGCATTTTCTACAGCCCTTATTAGCCTTCTTTAATAAGTCACCAAAGCAAATTTTTGAACTGGCCTAACATGTTGATTGTTCGCTAATCTCATTCGTTTCATTTCTTCTTCTGCTTTAATATTGCAAGGTTTATCACCAACAATTTCAGCCGGATTTAATAGTCCTGGATCTGACAGTACTTCTGTAGGAATGTTTGAGTACGGAGAATTTTTTTTCAAAAATGCTTAATAGGTGCCCTAGGAGGTATTTTGGACTCGGGTGGACATCCACTACCTGGTGCGTTTTTCTGCTATGACGTCATCAAAGATGGCGGCCGGTCGCTCTCATAAATGCTATATTAATGCTCAGCACTTCTGTAGGAAATTTAAGTAGGGAAAATTTCTTTTAAAAAATGTTTAGTAGGTGTCCCAGAAAGTCTTTCAGACTCGGGTGGACATCCGCCACCCGTTACATTTTCCCATTATGACGTCATCAAAGATGGCGGCCGCTAGTTTCTATAAATGCGCATATCTTTGTTAATACTTGACCGATTTGCATGAAAATTGCAAATTTCTAAACTTATTTATCTGATGTTTATTTGTCTTTAAGCTGCACTGTTAGAAATTTACTCGAAAAAATGATTAAAAATCAATTTATTGTTTTTTTTCTTCATTTTCAGCTCTACCAACACTTAACCATAAAAAATGGTATTAATGCTTTTATGTGTGCGAGAAAATAAATTTTGTTAATTTACCGCTTCTGGCATGCCAAGATGTACAACTGTATTACAAACCAGTAAAACGTCCTGCTCCTCTAAGCGATTTTAAAGAAAATTTAAATTCAGTTAAAATAGATGTGAATGAAACGAAATACGGAAACTCGGACATGTTATAGCAGTTTAGGAAAGAACTACCGTAAATCAGGGTTACTTGGACCCTAGGGGGTTACTTGAGCCCATTACAATAAAATGATAAAATCTAGGTTTGGTACCTCCTAGTTGAAGACTTGCACGTAGTTCCTCGTTTCTCCACTAGGTAGAAGCCCTCTGCAGTCTCTAACGCTAGTACCAAACCCAGATTTTATCATTTTACTGTGGGCTCAAGTAGTCCTCTTCTGGGTCCAAGTAACCCTGATTTACGGTACCTGATCTTTTTTGCACAGTTCTGCTGATATTGTTGATTATGAGTTTTCTACTCTGAAAGAATATTCGAAGAACCGCTTTTAGCATTCTATAGTGCTGAAGGTACACAGTGCAAAAATATTATCTCAATTAATGGCCCGTAGCATTCTTTGTACTAGAAGACGACAAAGTCTCAATATCAATGTTCTTCGCGTGAGAATACAGCGATAATCTAAGTTCATCTAAAAGTGTACAGAATGACCCTTTTCATAACACCTGCACTAAGTGTTCTTTTGCAGATTTTCGAATTTGCTCCAAGTATTCCAGTCGGATGGTACGCCAAATTTCTCCAAATGTCTCATAAAATCATGATAAAGAGCTGCTTCTTTGGTGTAAAACGTACTCTAGTAATTTGATCTAGATAGTGTGTGATTGGGTTTTCCCCTGTTTTTCGTTGAATATTATTAACAGACAGAAGTAGCGTAGAATCACCAACTCCAGTGCTCCTCCGAAGTTCCTGAACCTCCAATCGTTGAATAAAAGTATACCAGTGAAACAAAGCTAACACCATTATTCTCAAAATCTGCTTCCTCTGCTGTCAAGCAAGTTAAGTCTACGTCTTTCCACACTGTGATATCAGTTTGTTTCATGAAGATGCCCAAAAGCTGCTGATTAGGAAACGCAGAGTAGGATAATAACAATACTGTTACCTTGTTTCTGCAAGACTTTTTAGGGGAAAATTTGCTCTAACTGTCAAAAAATATTATAGACTGTTCCACAGCTCTTTGTGATAATCCCAATATATGATTACAAAAAAAAAAAAAAGAACAGGAACTGGGCTTCGGCAAAAGTTTTGTTTTTATTTGTCATAACCTTTCATACACAGGACGTTCACTATATACCAGGACTTTTCGTTAGACTTGAACAATGTTTCTTCTCTTATGTTGTCATAAGACTTTTCTAGCTCTTTTAACCATGCACCTTTTTGCAATTTTAACATACACCCCTGATCATTAAACAATGAACAGTTTTCAGATAGTGCATACTGACAAAGCTCTTCCACGACGTCGGATGAACAAGTTAAAACTTTTTGCATCGTACTGTGAAGCAAACTGTTTGACTTATTTTTAGTGGCTTTCCCTGTAGTATAAGCATATTGTGCTTTGTTGCAATGAAATGCTGTGAATACTGCTTTATGAATTTAGCTTAAGAGATCTTGACTCTTTTTTCCGCGTATCGTGTTAAGCGCAGTGTACAGTACCTGTTTTCAGTCAACAGTATTAAATACGTTCAAAATATTTTTAATTGTATCTTGTGAAGCCATTGTTTTTGTTGGTAGATAGTGCAATGTATTAGGAAGCATATACAAGTTACTTCCTTGCAGTATATATTTAAGCATTAAGACAGCTTTTGCATCTAAGTTCTGAGTTAGCTTCTTAGAAAATGTATGGTAGATGTTCAAACCCTTTCTCTTTTGGTCCCCCATCTCGAGGTGATGCTGCTCCTAACAGCTAGATGCTGTTCCTAGTTTTGCCCCCTTTAGTTGAAAATTGAAAACAATTTTGTTGCCACAAGAAAGCTTGTTACTTTGTAATATTGCTGTAAAAATGTAATTGTTTGAAACTCTATTAACTGTTTCAAATTTGTGATAGAAGATAACATGGCAGAGGCTCCAGCAAATTTCGTGACTGTGCAGTTGAGGAGGTTATGAAGCTTTTGTTTCTCCGCAAACGACAATCACTCTGAAAAGTAACAGACCCTAGGGAAAACAGGATTGTTCTTTTTTCGGAGAAACAAAGACTTCATACCGCTCTTCAATTGCACAATCGTAAAACTTACTTGAGCCTCTGCCATGTTATCTTCTACCTCAAATTTGAAACACAGTTAATAGAGTGGGAAACAACTTACATTTTTACAGCAATACTAAAAGGTAGCAAGCTTTATGGTAACAATATTTTTTTCAATTTTCAACTAAAGGGGCAAAGCCGTGAATTTTTCAGAACCACCTCGAATTGTGGTTTTTTGTTCCAATACCATATCTGATTCAATAAACACATCGGATATTAGATTTCTCCGAAGATATTTTCCTAAGCAGCATATTACAATTGTAGGTGTTTGGAATGCATTCAGTCCCTTTACAACATTTGCAAACTTATCTGGAATGTTTAGTTGAACTTATCATGTGGTAATGTATACACACCTTCGTCATAGGTTGCTGGTAGATAGTTCTGGCTCAGCTGATTGGGGACAAGATTGAAATTCATCAGAGCTGTGTGTGTAAATAGTCGCATGCTAATTTACATTGTATAGAATCACCAGTAAAAATCAAAATTGTTGTTACTGTATAGATTTTCTTTAAAACTAAATGCGTTATAAGCACTACAGGATGTTAAAAGCGGTTATTCGAACAAGGCCGTATCCAGAAAAAAATTTCGGGAGGGGCCCAATTTCGCACATTGCCCAAACACACATACATTTTTGTGTGTGCTATGAGTCTAATTTCTAGCTGCCCCCCCCCCCACAATGATGTGTGTGTGTGGGTTTTTTTTTTTTTTCATTTCTTTATTCTTATTATTTTCTTGAACTGACGTTGATTGGAGATAGAGAGATATGCAATGAGAACTTTTTTAAGTGGGGTAGAATATCCATAATTTTAGGGGGTCCGGGGGTTCCCCCGGGTAAATTTTTGAAAAAAAGTTTTAAAATTCTGCATTTTGAGGCCTTATATGGGGCAATTGGGACTTCAAAAACATGTTGGAAAAGTAGGCAAAGAACAATCTCATAAATTTTCTGCCTTCTTTTGCAAATTAAGATTAATGAAAGCATAAAAAAATGTTTAGTTTAACAAACGATTAACATTAAGCGACAGAGAGGAAGGACAAGGGAGGAGAAAAGATTAACACATTATCACTTGCTTACATCGGTTTTCACTATAGTTACATAATAGTTTTACATATCAGTTCCCCAACTCACCGACAGACATAGCACTTGTTAGTAACATAAAATAACCAATAGTATGTAAAACACATAAAATTCTTTAAAAGAAATAGTGTAGAGATTTAAAAAATAATTAACGAGAGAGTAACATTCTGGCTATTTAATTAATTCATAGTTTAATTATTTGATCAGAAATTGGATTGAAGCACTTTTGAAGGAGTTTCAAAAAGGTATTTAATGATTTTCAAAGACTCTAGAACAGTTAAATGTCTTTAACGCATTTCATTTGCACTTTCCAGTCTCTGACGTTTTAATAGTTGATTGGACAGTCTTACGAAATTGTTAAAATTTTGAAAGACACATCTTTTAAAGATTAAAAATAGATATTAAAAAATACTTATAACGACTTTTTTCAATTACTAGTACTGCAGAAAACGAAAAAGAATACTGGTAGGGTAATATTTTTTTTTCGTGCTTAACATATTAATAAAGGAATCAATTACAAAGTAACTTCTAAAATACTGAATTAGGTATTTAAGGAAGTCAGAAATGAAACATGTGAGTCACAAAAAATTTTTTTGAAAATATGCTACAAAAAATGCTGGAATATGATTTTTGCATTACGCAGAATATTTTTTTTAATCAAGGAGCTGAGTCTCGCTCAACTTGATGCCCCCCCCCCCCTCCATTTATGTTAGAAACTTGAAAATTCAAGGTTTACAGCTACATTTAACAATGTTTTCAAGGTTTTTAAGCATTTGTAAATGGATTTTTTTAAGTAACTTTTGTCTAAGATTGGTGAGCGTCCAACAAAGTAGAGGGTCTGTGAACGTATCCGTTTTTGTGTGGTCTTCTTGATTGAAGACATGCTTAGCTATTAAAATCCCTCGAGGATTACAAATGCTTATAAATGGGGACCAGCAAAGTACCCTCTTAATTGAATCAGGGCGCTGAGAAGCAATCCCAGCCTAGTCAGAAACTAGGGGCCCGGCGATTAGGGGGTAAGAATCTGAGTGGTATAAGTTTTATGGGGGAGGGGGGACCGCCGATAAAACTGACAAGAAGCTTGCCTTGAGCCTGAATTGATTTGAGAAAGAGAGCTGGAAGTGCTAATAAGAGTCTTGTTTTCAAGTTAGTTTTGCAGCTAATGAGAATTTGAATGTTTTTTTTTTTTTTTTTGCACTTCTTCAAATTTTCACTCGTTTAATAGTTAAAAGGATTTTTTTTTTTTTTGCCATTTGAAGTTAAAAATAAAAAAAAAAAAACTTTTTTTTTCTGTTTTACATCATAAAACTTTTTTTGGGTTTCGGGGGGGGGGGGCTCGGGCCCGTCGGGCCCCCCCTCTGGATACGGCCTTGTCTTCGAATATTCTTTCACAGTAGAAAACTCATAAACAACAATATCATCAGAACTGTATGAAAAAGGTCAAGTAATTTTCCTAAACTGCTATAACATGTCTGAGTATTCGTATTTCGTCTTATTCACATCTATTTTAGCTGAATTTAAATTTTATTTGAAATCGCTTGGAGGAGCAGGACGTTTTTACTGATTTGTAATAATGTCATCCCGCTTAAACGAATACTGTCCGTTCCAAGAAATATTATTCGATTAAGCGGGGTATTTGTTTAAGAATGTATCTTAACATTACGTCCATGTCTTCGGTTCCGAGAAGATTTATTCGTATAAGCGAGGTATTCTTTTATCCGTTACCCGATTAAGCTGGGGCGACAATAGTTATATATTTTGGTATGCCAAAAGCGGTAAATTAACAAAATTTAATTTCTCGCACACATAAAAGCATTAATACCATTTTTTATGGTTAAGTGTTGGTAGAGCTGAAAATGAAAAGAAAAAAAAGCAATAAATTGATTTTTAATCATTTTTTCGAGTAAATTTCTAACAGGGCAGCTTAAAGACAAATAGGCATCAGACAAATAAGTAAAGAAATTTGCAATTTTCATGCAAATCGGTCAAGTATTGACATATATATGCGCATTTATAGAAACTGGCGGCCGCCATCTTTGATGACGTCATAATGGGAAAATGTAACAGGTGGCGGATGTCCACCCGAGTTTGAAAGACTTTCTGGGACACCTACTAGACATTTTTGAAAAGAAATTTTCCCTACTTAAATTTCCTACAGAAGTGCTGAGCATTTATATAGGAGCGATTCCATACCAAATCACCGAATGGGGGTCGCACGACCGACTCGGATTTTTTTTTAATTTGGTGCACAGATTGATGGTATAGGGGTATGAAAAAGTCCGAAAGGAAAGTTACCTGCTCCACTTATTTTCTGAGATACATGCCCTCAAAGTTTGTCCGCCACGTCAAAATACTAAAAAAGTGATGTTATTTAATCTTTTTTTATAAAAAATCGTACTCATGCAAAATAAAAGTGTTAGATATCTATGGAAACTAGTTACTCCAGGCATTCTGAAAAAAAATACTAGAACGTTCATAATGAAAATTGTCAAGGTACAGGGCTCTTTGAAGTTGTCACCACAAGAACTTGATTTTGCAGATTTTGCTAAAATTCAGGCATTTATTACCGAAAAAGGCACACAAAACCAAAGGTTTTCTCACTTTCTGGTAGTGTACAGGTCCTCCCTGTAAATTGCTACGCAATAAATTTTTTGGGTTTCTCACTCCTTCTTGGAAATATTTTAGCTTAAAAATAAGCCATAAGGCAAAAAATGCGTTTTTGGCCATCTTGGCAGCCATTTTTCTTATAAAGGGGGAGCAGTAGAAACATTAATTTTTTTTTTAAACAAGCCACTGATATGTTAGCTATTCACAGGAAAAGAGTTTACTTTTAGTTATTTCTCCCATTAAGAGATATCCTACTGACAGTATATGCATGTTTTTCGCGACGACCATATGCTTTTGTTCCCCCTCTCATGGACTTAAAATTAATTAAACCAAAAAATAATTATATATTTATTATTAGCTGTATTATCTACTCAATATGTCATGAAATTTAATTTATTAAATCATTGAACAATAAATTAGACAATTGATGAAAACAAGAAAAAGTATTTCTCTGATGCCTGAGCATTATGCATTCATAATTATAAAGCACTAAATACTTTCTTGAGAAATTAATTAACATAAATGAGCTCTAAATAGTTATATTATAAGAAATACCCAATCTTGTGATTGGGATACTTCTGTTTTTAATTGAAGAATTTCTTGAATATCACATGGATATCAGGAAAATAAATGAGGTCTTTTCGTTTGATGTAGGATATTTTATGACAAATTTCATTTGATGGGCTACTAACTGAGCATGGTGATAAAGAGCTATTAATTTCAGCATCGAATTCCATTTTACCTTATTAACAGTTAAATATTTATAAAATAATTAAATAAATAATTTAATAAAAAACCATGCTTGAAGAAATAAAATTAGTGCAACTAATTATTCCCATACTGATCTTTACAAAACTGACATGTGTTGAGCACTGATAAGAACTGACAAGAATAAGTTTACTCACTAAAATACTAGTTCACAGATACTATAAAGCGTACATTCTATTTTCTACAAAATAATACTGCAACAAAGAACAAGGGTATAAAGGGGTAGATACTAAAGAATTTCTTGAAAAATCAATTAAAATAAAGGAGCTTCGAATATTTATCTCATAGGCTACCCAATCTTGTGATTGGATGTTCCTGATTGATGGCTATAAACAGGAGGATACCCTTGTTCTTTGTTGCAGTATTATTTTGTGGAAAATAGAATGTATGCTTTATAGTATCTGTGAACTAATATTTTAGTGAGTAAACTTTTTCTTGTCAGTTCTTATCAGAGCTCAACGCATGTCAATTTTGTAAAGATCAGTATGGGAATAAATTAGTTGCACTAATTTTAATTCTTCAAGCATGGCTTTATATTAAATTATTTATTTAATTATTTTGTAAATATTTAACTGTTAATAAGGTAAAATGGAATTCGATGCTGAAATTAATAGCTCTTTATCACCATGCTCAGTTAGTAGCCCATCAAATGAAATTTGTCATAAAATATCTTACATCAAACGAAAACACCTCATTTATTTTCCTGATATTCATGTGATATTCAAGAAATTCTTCAATTAAAAACAGGAGTATCCCAATCACAAGATTGGGTATTGCTTATAATATAAATATTTAGAGCTCATTTATGTTAATTAATTTCTCAAGAAAGTATTTAGTGCTTTATAATTATGAATGCATATTGCTCAGGCATCAGAGAAATACTTTTTCTTTTTTTCATCAATTATCTAATTTATTGTTCAATGATTAAATAAATTAAATTTCATGACATATTAGGTAGATAATACAGCTAATAATAAATATATCATTATTTTTTGGTTTAATTAATTTTAAGTCCATGAGAGGGGGAACAAAAGCATATGGTCGTCGCGAAAAACATGCATATACTGTCAGCAGGATATCTCTTAATGGGAGAAATAACCAAAAGTAAACTCTTTTCCTGTGAATAGCTAACATATCAGTGGCTTATTTAAAAAAAAATTAAAGTTTCTACTGCTCCCCCTTTATGAGAAAAATGGCTGCCAAGATGGCCAAAAACGCATTTTTTGCCTTACGGCTTATTTTTAAGCTAAAATATTTCCAAGAAGGAGTGAGAAACCCAAAAAATTTATTGCGTAGCAATTTACAGGGAGGACCTGTACACTACCAGAAAGTGTGAAAACCTTTGGTTTTGTTTGGCTTTTTTTGTAATAAATGCCTGAATTTTAGCAAAATCTGCAAAATCAAGTTTTTGTGGTGACAACTTCAAAGAGCCCTGTACCTTGGCAATTTTCATTATGAACGTTCTAGTATTTTTTTTCAGAATGCCTGGAGTAACTAGTTTCCATAGATATCTAACACTTTTATTTTGCATGAGTTCGATTTTTTATAAAAAATGATTAAATAACATCACTCTTTTAGTATTTTGACGTGGCGGACAAACTTTGAGGGCATGTATCTCAGAAAATAAGTGGAGCAGGTAACTTTCCTTTTGGGCTTTTTCATACCTCTATACCATCAATCAGTGTACCAAATTAAAAAAAAATCCGAGTCGGTCGTGCGACCAACTTTTTTTTTTTTCGGTGATTTGGTATGGAATCGCTCATAGCATTTATGAGAGCGACCGGCCGCCATCTTTGATGACGTCATAGCAAAAAAACGCACCAGGTGGCGGATGTCCACCCGAGTCCAAAATACTTCCTAGGGCACCTATTAAGCATTTTTGAAAAAAAATTCTCCGTACTCAAACATTCCTACAGAAGTGCTGTCAGAATCCTGGACTATAAAGCTTCCAGTCGTATTCCTGCTAATGATTGTACTAGACTCAACTCCACTATAAAGCGGAAGTGCGTTAAAGTTCACGCGTGGATTTAACTCTGCAACCGGAAGCAAAACGTGAAAACCATGACAGAAGCAAGTACAGAAAAAGTCTTTAAAAATAGTTTAATTTTATGAAAAATAAGTTCGCAAGAAAAAAAAATTACTTTCTGCGTGGCTATTCACGCTGGATCGTTACTTGACTGATTCGTCTGAAAATAGCTGTCTATAAATAAACTGTGATGTCCAAATAAGTGATTCTCGTTATTTGGACATCTAACTGATTTTCTCAAGAAGAAGGACTATTTAACTTGTGTAAAACAGCTTTAGTAAAAAGATTTTTCCCATTACAGGTTTTCGTATGCAGTAACTAACAAGCGTCCCGTTTTTAGGCTACTGGGCATAAATGGGCTAAATCGAGATTTTTCTTCCTCTCCCTACCGCGAGGACAAGCAATCAAATCTGGAATCCTGCCTGTCATTTACACTCCAAAAACTAACAGTACTGTCCGTCCGTGAAAACCGCGCCAGGCACCGTTCCACTTAAAAAAAGGGGTGATGGGTTGTGGGTGATAACTTTTCAATTCAAAACTTACATTTGCTACATCCTTTTGACACATTCAACTAAACTGTGTATTCGAAATGAGCATCGTCTCACGTTGTTTGATATGGCTCAAAATGCTTTTTCTTATTCTTCCCCTCATTGTCATCTCACCTACCACAATTATTTTGGTAAGATTGGAGAAGACCCGACGCATGCGTAAATGCGCGGGAGGTTTTACCAAAGAAGATCAGACAGTACTTCTGATTTCAGAGGCAAAATTGGAGCGTTTTTGCGTCTGAAGTTACGTTTGAAACTCAGAGGCAAAAATGGCTGTTTTTCGCCTCTGGAGGTACATTGTGCCTCTAAATATCAGAGGCACAGTGTGACTCTTACTTCACTTGTGTGTACCTCTCCATTTTCGGCATATGTGCCTCTCATTGGTGCACTTTTCAGGGGCACAATTGTGTTGTGCTGCTTATATTTTATTACATTGAATATCCTGACGTGATTGTATTCATTCAATTTTAATTAAAAGTCACATTTTTGAAATACAAATTTGAAAATAGGAACAAAACAAGTGAATGCAACAACTATTTTCAATGAGTTTTGCTTTGATATAAAATTAATTAAATGTAACAAATGCTATAAAATAATAGAGTGATTTCAACCTTTTATGCACAATTGCATCTCTTTAAGGGAAGCAGACACTTGATTTTTATAATACTGTACTTTCAAATGTATTATAGACTCATGAAAAATTAAGTCATTTTCGTGCGGGATAGTAACAGATCATTCCATGCAATTTCGATAAAAATTGCAAGATTTTTTTTATTCACATCCAAACACATTTTAAATTTCTGTTCCAATTCAAAAACATCATAGCAATTTTGTATAACAACAAACATGTAATAAGGATGCATAGAAAGATCTTAATTGATCACTGAATATCTGGCCCTCCAAAGAAAAATTATTTGGCACACAAAATGTCACTAAAAATTATATTTTTGTATAAAAAAGTCTCATTAAATTATAGCAAGTTCAATAAATTTAAAGTCAACTGAAGCTAGTAATAAAGTATTTTACCGTAATAAAGGCCACATGAAAATTTATTACAGTTAATAAACAAATGCTGCGATGCACAAAATTAGTGAATTTAAACTTTCGGGCAGAGTTTGTTTTATAATTCTTTAGTTTTGAATCTACAGTTTCTACGAGAATAGTCGTTTTTTACTCAATTATAGTTCTGCGTGAAAAAAAATCCTATAATATTTTAACAAGTTCAACAAATTTATATTCAACTGAATCTTCTGAGAATGTATATTTGTGATATGAAACTTTATCACATAAAGTTAAAATTGTGTAAATTTAAAAAATAAATGCTGAATAATAGCTTAATTTTTAAAAAAAAATCCTACTACATTTTAAAAAGCAGTACAATGAATTTAAAGTCAACCGAATCGTGTGAGACAATACTTCATCATAGTAAAGCCCATGCAACTACAAAATAATTATTTCATTTGTTAATAGAGCTTTTTGCAGAAACAACAAACAAAATTAAATATCTACTACTTCTGTACTGTACTTTTGTTGAAACGTCGGTGTTTAGGAGCGCTCCGAAACACAATTTTTAGGAGGGGGGATTATCTATTTGCTGAAGGAAGTTCCAATTTTAATCGAATGATAAAATTCAATCATGCGCGCATGTCGTACTTGCCTAAAATTTAGAAAGAGAACACATTAGGCTTATACTTAAAAAAAAAATTAATTAAAAAGAACAAATAATCTCACTGTTGCAATATTGTCTTCAAATGGCCGAATCTTCAATGTGCCGAATAAGGAAATTTTTGGGAAGTCATAGTGACCTCCCGTGACCGGGGCGCTCCTGTCGGTGTGAAAAGGTCTATGTTTTTTCTAACACTGACGTTTTGCCTTCGATGTTTTTTCTACGTCGATATTTCAGATTTTAACCTAACTATCCTTTGAAAAGTGAACATGAGTTACAGTTATGACGTAGCACGAGCGGAAAAGTTTTTTTATTGTTGTCAACGGAAATTAATTTACATTACATGTCACCAACTTTGAAATATTTTACGAATTTCTCTAATTAAGTCTTATAAATTATTAATCAGAATTATAATGTAAATTACATTCAGTTCTTGTACCATTCAGATGGGTAAAGATGTTACGAAATTATCCCAGGTAACTTGTATTGATATTTATTTTTTTATGCAATAAATGTACGGTACAAGTTACTTAAAACTTTGTAATACTTAAATTGGATTGTTAATAATTAATTATCGTTTTTTTTTTCCTTGACAGTTCAAAAGTCATCTTAATCGATAAATTGGTTACTGTGGATCTAGTTCTAGCATTTTTTTTTTTTTTTTTTGTAGTTTTATTCTGCACGAATGTTCCTTAACATCGATGTTTCAAAACATCGATGTTTCATTTTTAAACATCAATGTTTTGAAATACTAATGTTTTCTCATTGATGTCGCATCGCTAGTCCCAACTAGGGGTGCGATATCGAAGGCTAAACATCGATGTTTCAAGACATCGATGGTATTGATACTTTGACCAAAAAACATCGGTGTTTCAGAACATCGATCTTTTTTTCTTTTAAATTGCTTACACATTTAAATGTACAGTAATACAGTAACTTTCCAATAGATTGCGCTTCTTTGTATCGCTCAATTAGTTTTATCCTTTGTCTCCTGAAAACGCCAACCGTGTGATATCATGTCAATTGTAGAAAACTCTTTTAGTGAGATAGATTTTTGCAATTTTTGAAAAACTAACTTTTATTTATAGCATGCTTTTATGAAACTCTTTTTGGCTAAAATGTAAAATATCATTATGGAAAAAAAAAGTTCTAACGCAAAACAACGATGTTAAAAATCATTAACCGAAAATCATCGTTAGTAATTACAAAAAAAAATAAAATACTGTATTTCAATGCGGTTAATATCGCAAACTGTTAAAG
>JAXGGA010009816.1:0-49741 GCA_038373865.1 Uloborus plumipes
TTTTTTCACCATTACACACACACAAAAAAAAAAAAAAAAAGAAATCTCTCGGAAACTGAGATGTTATAAACTACCGGTACACTCCATTTAAGTAGCATTACTTAAGAAGCTGCATCTTTACTACACTGTAGAAAAAAAGAAAAAACAAAAACTTAATACTACTAAAAAAGCTCTAGGAAACTGAAACCCAGTAAACTTTTCTAGTAACGATGCAACTATTTTTCATGCAAAATTGACAGCGTTACGAAAGAATAAGCTGTAACCTGTACCCCGTAACTAGAAAACTTTATTCAAGTTCAGTTTTGTAGAGATCTTCCAGCACTATACTGCAGTTAATTTTTTTTAAGGTAGAAACCTTTATGGAAGTCCAGTTTACTAGAGATTTTCTTGAAGCACTGAAGTTTTTTTTATAGTGTATGGTGTGAATTCCGCTGGAAAAGTTAGTGATGGACTCAGGGCTGGATTAACGTAGATGATAAGCAATCTATATCTAAACTACCAAAAAATTGCAAGATTCGTGCCTAAAATATTAAAAATAAATAAAAAAAAATTAATTTTCAAGTGTTTCTTGGAAACCTTAAAAATTTGGGAAAATTTAATTATGAACCTTGAATTTTAAATTTTTTTATAAATGCTGGGGGAAGGGGGATGCAAAAATGTGCGAATTTATCTCCTTGCTACATCGTGCATCAAAAAAGTAAAATCACGGTTCTCACGTTTCTGTACCATTGCTTGAGAGCAGGTGTAAATTAACAGGTTTGGGGTTCATTAGTGCTGAACAGAATTACGTAAACAATTTTTCTGGATCATTTTGGATTTTCATTCGGAACACCTATGTCGCAAGGGCCCCTCGCTATTGTGACATCTAGCTGCTACTGTTTTTGAGATAAATATTGTGATCCGCATATTTGTTGTGTTGACTGATTTTTTTAAGCAGAATCCTATATTTTGGAAGTTCTTTGTTACTATCTTCTTCCATCTCATTTTCTCTACATACTGTCAATTTAGTCCAGACGGGGGAAAATATTACACTACTTCTATTCTTTTTCGTTTTCTGCATTACTTGTAATTGGAGAAAAAAAGCTGTAATAAGAAATTTGTTGTCTTTTCTTTCAAATCTTAAAATAGATGTTTGTTAAAACGTTAAAACCATTCTGTTAATCTATTTAATCAAGTATTAAAATTTCAGTGAATGAAAAGTGCAAATGAAGTGCTTCAAATAGTTTCAGCTGTTCTGCAGTCTTTGAAAATAATTAAATTCTTTGAAAAGTGCTACAATTTCATTTGCTGCCCGAATAGCTAGGATGTTACTCTTGTTACCTATTTTCTAAATCTGTACTCCATTTCTCTCAAAGCTTCTTATACATTTTTTTGCTATTGACCATTTTACATTTAATTTTAGTGCATGTTTTCCGGTGGGTTGGGGGAGTTATTAGACACTTATTGCAGAGAAACTTCAGAAATTTTAACCCCCGAGGGGGAAAAAAAATAAAGATTTTTTTTTTGTAGTGGTAAACAAAGGTATGCATAGTGGGGGGAGTGGGCAGATAAAATGAAACAGAAAATCTTTTTTTATCTTTTTAGGGGGCCTTATACCGGAAAAGCTTAGGGTCCCGTTATGTCCAAATCCGTCCCTGATGGACTACACTAAACCACTAACTGCACGTTGAAGGTATTCCTTCATAAACTCTCCATCCCTGAATGCTTTTCCCACGTATTACAATTTTTTCTGCTATCTCATGTAGCTTATTAAGAACACTATTTTTTCACTTTTTAATTGCCCCGAGGAAAAGCGATGGATGACAATTTAGTTCTGATTTCAATTACTTGGCTTTGTCACTGTAAAATGTAATTTATATGCATATTTCGCCCTGTGCTTAATAGCGGACGTCGTTAATTCGAATACTTTTTAAACGAATTACTGCTAAGATGACTACATTGCTGATCCCCGCCATATGGTTTGTAATTCATGTTCTTCGGAAAGATAAACTACGGACTACGGTAAACAGTGTTGATTTTAAAGATCCCCTTTGGAGTTCGCTTTTTTGTGACGTTCGATTGCATTACATGGTATGTATTTTAAGTAATGAGAATAAGTCCACAAAAATAATTTTATCATAGATATCGCTTCAAAACTTTTCTTCAAAATATGCTCCTTGAGCATTTTCACGCTTCTACAGTTGAAGTTAGGCTTCGTGCGCTTCCTGGAAGTCACCAAAACGAAACATCCTTCAGAACATTCGTGGAAGCCCTTTTGACATCATCTAGGGTCCCGTGGTGGCGCATTTTGAGGGCGGTTATTAGTTTAGGGAAGAGGAAAAGGTCTGCTGAGGGGAGGGGGTCAAGGTCGGGGCTGTAGGGAAGCTGTGGAAGATTTTTTCAAACGGCCTCACGGTTTTACTTTTAAACATCCGTTAAAACTTTCAGCACGAATTTAGCGGAAATCTTCCTCATCCCAAGATCCTCACTGATGATTTTGTGCACAACTATTTTTTTCATTCCTAGCTGTTCTGCGATCATGCGAACACATAAACGAGGATCTGTTTTCAGCAAATATCGCACACGTTGTTCGTTTTCTGCGGTTCTAGATGTTAACGGGTGACTTACACGGGGCTCGTCCTCCACGCTCTCTAGGACTTCTTGAAACATTTTGTGCCATCTAAAACTTAAGCTTGCAATAATCTTTCCCTGCCGTATGCTTGCTGAATCATTTCCACACTAAATTTGATTGCATAACGCCGTTGAATGCTTTATCGCATTTAGAGCTTGCACACACTTTTTTGAAGACGTCAATGCTTCGCGTGATCCCGCCTCAACTAAAGCCAGCAAGCGACTGCCGAGTGAAGCGTTATCAAGGTCGAAGTCCACACTACCGACTACAACCGGTTGGAGCGCCCTCTGCGTACAACCGCGTCAGGACAAAAATATTCTCATTGCTTAAAACACACACCTTGTATAATGTCTCTTCATGTAACATTCCTTTGTTACAGCTTCCTTCTCGTTGCAAATAAGGTTAACTACCTCACTCTTATGCTAAACGAAAAAGTAAAGGGACTTTTCTTTTTTCAGAAAAAATTGCAGATTTTTTTTCTTTCTGTTGTCTTTTATGTCATTTATTTATTAATTTTTAGTATGCTTTTTTGAACTTTCACATTTCCTTCTAATCAAAAACTTTTCCCATGTCCCTATTTACTCTTCGGCCGACCATTGGTAGCTCGCGTGTCACTGGTTGAAGATCCCTAAATTAGATTAAAAAAATGTTCAAAGTTTTCTTTGATTTTTATTGTTCCGCTACCTTCAAAAAAGTGCTCATACTATGGCACCCTATAATGTGAAAAAGTAGAGTCTTATTAGATATCCGTGCAAATTTTGTGGTGACAGTGATGAATAATTCATGAACAATTGTAATTTCTTAACAGTTGTTCGACTTAGCAAGTGTTTATTGAGGGCTAGAGAACACGCAATTGCAAAAATTATCAATGAATTCGTTTTTAAATTAAGTTTTTTAAATGTATTTAGAATCACAGATGTAAATTTGAAGGACAAGCTTCCAATATATTTAATAAATTCCAATGGTTCATTCGGAATACAGAACTTTCCAACGTAGATTGTACAAGGAATATATTAATCAAGTGGGTGGAAACGTTACGGCAAAGGGGTCTTGGGCCCATTTTAATGGCCCTTTGCTTCGATACATGTTTCCTTTAATTATCAGGTGGAATGGAACCCTTGGTAATTATTCCCAACGGAGAATTAATTAATGATCCTTTTAAAACATTCAGGTATCGATTGCGAGCAGAAAGCTTTACAGTATAGTCAAATAGTCGGAAAAGGTGCGCTCAATAGTTTTATATGGAGCATATTTAAAAAAGGAGCACTTTTTGGTTTTTGAAATTGGAATGTTGAACTAATTCTAAAACTTATTGTGATCATAATCGAGACAATTGACAATCACAAAATATTTATTAAAAAGCTAGCTTTTCTAGAAGCATGAATAATATTGCCTCCAGTGCTTTCGCATCCGATTAGCAGGCACAATAGCATCTTTTACTCAAAATTTTATTGATTTCAATGGCTTGCGGGTGTCTGTATGCTATTAAAATCAGTGAAATTGAAGTTTTTTTCTCTTTTAAATTGTGTTCAATCGTTTAAAGGTGTTGAGAGCGTAACCGTACAGATCATTTTTTTTAAAATACGAAATTTTTTAGAAATTGATGATATTATGATACAAAATGGTTTCTTACATTCGAATGTATGAAAATGAAAGTCAAAGTGAAAAAAATAAAGAAATAAAGAGCAAATGCATGAGTAAAAACGTCATACCCGTTCAAATGGGTTGAGCAATTTCTCATCACCAAGAAATGGAATTTGTTCTGAAAAATAGCAAGAGGTAAAAATTAATAATATTGTTACTTAAAAGTAACCTTGAGGGTTCAAATCTAATTTAGTTAATTAAAAATAATTAGGAAATCTCGTTATCAGACATTGTTTTTAAAGAAATCAAAGCACATTAACGTAAAAAATAACCACAAGCAATTGAGCGTCATAGATTAATACAAATAACTATGTAAAAAAGTCTTCTCTCTAGAGTTATTGTTGAAGCCCCAAAGATAGAGAAAGTATTCTCTATTGCTTTTCATTAAAAAAATCAAGTATACGCTGATCTTTGCTGCTGATATCACTAATACTCATATTTTCTTGTGATTTCTGAACACTACTTTTAGGACAGCTTAGCACTATATACTTTTTCTTGTGATACCACTTTGGGTTCATTTCATGTATTATGCGTGTTTTTGTCGCCAGTCTTTCGTGGTCAGTTGCTTTTCGCTAAGTCCAAGACGCGAAAACTGGCCATCTCAAAGGCCGTTACATTTAGAGAACCGAATTGAGATGCGTTAGAAATATCAATAGTTTTTGTAAATTAAATTACATAGTAACACGGGCGAGAGGCATAAATATTAAAAATTAAAAATCTTTTCCTAGTTTTCTCACCAAATAATATATTTCCTTGATAGCTGGCCTCTTTTTCCAAATCAAAAAATGAAGCATGTTTGAACAAGTTTTTTTAAGATAGTCTCTCCTTATACGCGCGTGTGACGTGTGTGATATGAGCTAATATTTAGAAAAGTGCCAATTTGAGTCCCAAGTGAATTTTCACTAGTATTTCAAGAACTAGTTAAAAAAATAGTTTTCCCCAGAAAGAAGATAAGGTTTTGCTTTCATTTCATCTAATAACTTCAGAAAAAAATTTTTTCTTCAGAAAATATTGTTTTTATACATCAAAAATCTAGGGATGGACCGGATATCCGGTAACTATCCGGTATCCGGCCTATCCGGCTGATATTTTAAGTATCCGGTACTTCCGGATATCCGATCCGGCTGACCGCCCCGGATACGGATATCCGGAAGATTTTTGCAGGATATCCGGCTAAGTATCCGGTATTGATGTGGGGAATATCCGGAATTGATGTGAGGGTTATCCGGTATGATGTGAGGACCTAATTAAATATTTTCTTTTTATAAAAATCTTAGTTAAAAATTTCATTGTTTGATAAACCTTTTAGATGATGTAATTACTTTTCATCTTTCCTTTTTACCAATTTTTGCTTCTAAAACAAAAATTGTGTTATTCCTCCGACTGTGTACTGGACATGGAAGCATTCTGCATACAGTCTAACCTCCATATATCGAAGTAGCAAATTGTCGGGAAAAAATTCGATATATAGAAATTTCGATACATAGAAAGGACCTCAGTTTTTTGAAAATTACCCCGGAAACATTGAAATTAAAGCAAAATTTCACACATGAAACTCCATTACTAATATATACGCTAATCATATTTGATGAAAGTTAAGAATTAAAAATGAACTAATATGAAAAATTTAATGAATATTATACATACTTATTGAAAAACAGTAATCCAAAGAGTAGTTGCAATGATCACATTCTTTAAAAAAAAATCGAAGGTTAATTGTAAATCGAGAGGGAAAACAAAATCAAATTGAATTGGTACAGCACTAGTTAATACAATTTTCGCTGAAACTAATCATGGAGAGAGAGGAATCACCACCATGGAGAGAGAGGGGAGGGGATAATCCGGGAATTCCAGAATGGACAAACAACGTTTGTCCACTCCAGGGGTCCACACTTTATCTACAGCTGACAGTGGGGTTTGCAGTGACCTTTTCTGACCTTCCCTTTTCTCCTGACTTTCATCTTTCGTGAGGTAAAATGTCTAAAAGCGGAATAAAATCTCCAATTACGCTTCCAAAAAAATTCGATATATGGAGATTTTTTCGATATATAGAAACAGTTTTTCTATGTAATGAACATGTGAATTTGCTAGAAGTTCGATATATGGAAAATTTCGATATATGGAAGTTCGATATATGGAGGTTCGACTGTATTTGATTTTTCACAATTGCCAGATAAAATATGATTGTCTTCAGCTTTTCAAAAATATTTTAGTTAAAATATTTAGAAAGAAAAGGCTACAAACCTTCAAGGATTAATGTGCGACAAAAGTTTGAAAAAAACTTACGATCATATCGTTAGTTCATAAAAATTAATCGCAGTAGCTTTTAATATAAATTCTCAAATTATTTTATTTATTGAATTCTTTTATTTTTAGTTTTTGTGCTTCTAACAAAAATTGCGATCTATTAACACCCAATGATGTTGTAATTAGATATTTTTTACTTTGCCACTATTATTGATTTATTATAATTGAAAATAACATACACTAAATAACCTTTCTAACATTGACGAAAGTTTTCTTTTAGATAATGAAAACATCTGTCCCCATGAATCGTCGCAACTTAAAACCATGCTTTTTTTTTTTTTTTTTTTGAAAGAGTTTAAATGTGTATAAAGAAATTTTGAATTTTGCACTTTGGGTTTCGTTCTTTCTTTTTGTAATACCTTCCTTTCAGAAAAGCTATTTCTCTGCTATTAGAATCTTTTCACGTCTGTCACGCCACTCCGTAACTCCTCGAGAACATGTTGAGCATGACCCTCAATAACATTCAATCGAGTTTCGATAACTCAAAGCTTTATAAACTCAAATCTTCATTTCAAAGTTTTCATTTGGTCCCAAATTCTTGAAAAGACAGTAGGAACTGCTTGTGACTCGAACTATCAATAACTCTAAGTTTTTAGCCGGTCCCTTGGGACTATGAGCTATTGAGACTTGACTGTATTTAAGATGTTAATTTCAGAGTTGGGGTTTTGGACAGGACAAGTGGGTTTTACTGTCCAAAACTGTCTTAAACTGTCCAAAAGTGTCTTAAACTGTCTAAAGCATGGCAAAAGGGTTTTAAGCTGACTAATTTCTATTAGCTGTAATATTGATAATGCATACATTTTAGTTTCTTAGTGTTAATTAGTTGTAATTAATTAAAATTTGACAATATTTAATTATATTAGTAATTTTAATATACGTTAAAAAATGAACAATTTACTCATTTACAATTTACCAGATCATAAAAATTTCATAAAATAGGAATTGGTAGTACTGTCAAAAAAACACTCTTGAAGCAGATAATTTCAGCTCCATTTGTAACTCAAAATGTGTAAAACTGAATTCTTTTGTGGTTTCTTTACAATAATGTTTTCAGTGATGTTCAAATATTTTTTTTAACCTTAGATTTAAGAATAATAAACTAATAATAAAATGTTTTTCACTACTCAAGAAATTTTTTTTTTATTTTTTATTTTTGTTTTTAATACTGTGTATTTTGTTTCTAACAATATATATATGAAGGGCTCGGGCGTAAATAGTGGTATCTGACAAACTCGAAAAGACGTATTGTTTCAAATTAAAGAAAGAAAAATCACTTGTAAAAATGTAATTAAATATATCCGAGACACACAGCACTTAATCAATATACCGACTTCATTTTTTAAATAGAAAAAACTTGCTACACATACAAAAAATGCAGAATATCATAAAAGTATTGTACAAGAAGCAATTACTAAAGCGAAAACAGAATTCAATTGTGAAGTAAAAGCTGTAGTGACAGATAATGCTCGAGTTATGGAAAAAGCAAAAGAACAGTTGTTTGAAGAGGATAACAGCTTAATAGTTTACGGCTGCAATGCACATTACTTGAATTTATTAGGACAAGATATCACACCAACTCAAATAATGAAGAACATTGTAAAGGTTCAAAAGTATTTTCGAAATCACCACATACCCAGTGCCCTGCTAAAAGAAATGCTCAACTCAGTAAAACCCCAGCTACCAGGAGAGACTCAATGGAAAAGCCAAGTTACCTGCATTGAAGGTTTTCCTCGCAATAGACCAGCATATCAAAAAAATTGTTGAAGAACATGAAAAAGACATAGACAAAGACATTGCCAATCTTATTAATAATTATAATTTGTTACTAGATTAGTATCAGCTGAAAATCTTATATGTTTTATGTACATATTTAAATGTTTACATTAAATAAATTAAGTCTTAACTTCAAGTATAATTTTGTGCTTTTGATATTTGTTCAAAATATAAAATTGTACGAAAAATGTAGTTTTGGACAGTTTAGGACAGTTTTGGACACATGGGTTTTGGACAGGACGGTTTAAACCATGGTTTAAACTAGGGATGCACCGATAAGCAAATTGGCCGATTACCGATTACCGATTATTTGGCAGTTGGTAATCGGCCGATTAATCGGCGCAGCCGATTAGTGATCATGATTATTATTTTTAATCACGCTAACTTCTCCATCACTTTTTTCCCTTTCAACAATTTCGATTTTAGCAATAGTTACTAATTTATTTCTGACAGACATTAATTTTTCTAATTTTCCCAAAATAATTTTAAATTTGCATCAAATTTCTTTGAGTCAATTTACATGTTGTTGCTTATAAAGTTGCATTATGTTAACCAGACATGAAAATCTAAATAAATAGGGAGGAGGCTGCGGTGAGCAGGCTAATTTAAGTTGCACTTTCAATGTAATTTTATGTGATGTGAATTTTTTTAAATCATTGATAGCCATTTAATCCAAGACTTTCATTCTTTATGAAAATTATAGTCATCTAAAAGCGCTGTGTTAAAGGAGAAAAATACCGATACATGCAAACAGTTGCAATATTGTTTCTATGTGTTTGCAGACAATTACATATGTTTACTAAAACAAATGTATTTATCATAATTTCTTGTAAAATAAAAAATATTTGTACCCGCCGATTAATCGGCCCAGTTTTGCCTATTATAAATAATCGGTAAGGTGGCCGATTATGGCCGATTAATCGGTACAACCGATTAATCGGTGCATCCCTAGTTTAAACCATGGTTTTTACCGTTCTGTCCAAAACCTTGCCAACCCTGGTTTATTTGCATCATTAGAAAGTGTATTTTGTTCTTTTAGAATTTAAGTAAAACTTTAAGTTAATTATTTAGATATAAGTTTATTAATTTATTTTTTAAAGTGAACATGTTTAGAATAATTTTAAATAATAATGATAATATATCGGTCATTTCAGCGAAAATGGTACAAATCAGTCCCGATACTTCAGAATTTTGGGAATTAATTTTAATGTTTACCACCAATTAATTATATATTTTTTATTTGTTCTCCATCTAATTGTGTGTAACCAAGTATTATTTATTTAGGCATAAGCCATTTATAAAGGACCCCCCCCCCCCCCCAACAAAAAAAAAAAAATTCTTTGGCAAAAGAAGGAAAAAATGATCTGCCCCAGCTTCAAATTGCTAGGACTTAAAATGCAATTTAAGATTAAGCTGAAATGCAACAACAAAATCATTTGCAATGCACAGCACAAAAAATGCTTCTGACACCCTTTCTGCTGATTTTTATGTATGTAAACAAAAAAATCTTGGAAAAAACACCTATTTATCTTTGTTCCTAGATTTTTTTTATGTTTCAAACTGTCCACTCTGTTACAAGCCTTTCAGAAATAAAATAAGCAATCGCATTCAATGTGATATTTTTTTTAATAAGTACAAGTAATGTATCTGCTTTGATTACTTTGATACATTGAATTATATAATCAGTAACTAAGATAAGCCTAAAATTCTTTGCTGATGATAGTTAATTTGCACTGTGGGATGTCCACTCTGTTACAGTCGCATTAATAGTGCAAAAAATATTTTTTCTTGAAATTGCAGACAGAATTAGTTTTAGGATGCTTAGTTCATTTTATACTTGTTCTGTAATTAACTTTTCTTTACGATTAGAAATATATTTTTCAAACCTCATTTGTCTCCTCTGTTACACAAAGTGGTCGAACTATTCAAAACCCTTAATGAATGACTCATATACAGGGTGTACACTCCATTTGACCAATAGCTAATTTCTAACCGTTAGAGATAAGCATATAGTTATTTAGAAAAAATCTCTAAATTACGAAAGAATTTTGGGTCTATTCATGTTGTTCAAATAATCAAATTTTGAAAGAGTTACGAATTTTAGTTTGTATACAGCCCCCAGTCATATCAATCATGTTTAGTAAAACATTCTTGACACTGTAACGTTTATAACTTAAAAAGAAATCACTATTCTACGACAAAATTGACTGAGTTATGACGTTTTGCAAAATCAAGATTTTGAAATTTCGCATACGTCTTAAGCGATCTCTCAATGACGTCATTCGAAATACTCAAAATCATGATTTTTCAAAACGTCATAACTCGGTCAATTTGTGTCGTAGAAGAGTGATTGTTTTTTTAGTTTTAACGTTACAGTGTCAAGAATGTTTTCTAAATATGATTGATAGAACTGGGGAGCTGTATAAAAATCTAAATTTCGTAATCTTTCAAAAATTTGAATTTCTGAAATAAAATGAACTAGACCAAAACTTTCGTAGATTGAGCAATTTTTCCAAAATGAACTATATGCTTATCTCTAACTTTAGAATTAGCTATTGGTCAACGATATGAGTGCACTTGATATACAAGCCATTTACACTTTATTATGCACAAATAAACAGGAGATAATTTTTAAAACAATGATTAGTTGGCGAAAATTACTTCATTTGATAAACTTAACTCGACAATTTCAGACATGATTTGTACCATTTTGGCTGGAATAACCCATAAATATAACATTTGCATCTCGGAATGTATCTTTATTTTTTCAAAATGAAGTTGAATTTCGAGGTGATCGTTTAAGAATTAGTTTATTAATTTGTTTTTAAAAAAGTGAATATGTTTAGCATGACCCTTAATGTATTTAAAATGATAATTTGCCACTTTTAAGAATGTGTATCTTAATTTTTTGGAACTAAAGTAAAATTTCAAGTTGATTATTTAAGTAAAGTTTACTCATTTGTTTTTTAAAAAGTGAACAACTTTAGCATACCTCTTAAAAGTATATTTAAACTGCTGATTTGAATCTTCAGAAAACATGTTCCTTTGTTTTTTGGAGTTATATAAAATTTTTAACTGATTATTTGAGTATAACTTTATTATTATTATTATTATTATTTAACACACTGGTCCTGTTTTAATATTTTCTTCTTTAACTTGTATGTTAGAAAAATTACATGCATATTATTCTTTAAAAAAAAGAATTTCAAAGCAAAATTTTGCTTTATATTATTGCAAAATTAGAAATAAGAAAATGTGTTACTTTGTAATGAAGTTTAAATTCATAAAATTCTAATAAAATATGTATCAATTTGAAAAAAAAAAAAAAACGTTTATCTGAGCTTAGTTTTTTTTTCCTTTTTTTCTTTGTTTCTTTCTTTTTTTTTAATATTGGTGAAATATTTAATAACTGTATCATTTACGTAGAAACCTATTGAAATGATATTGAAACAGAAAAGCTTTAAAATTTAAACTAAGAATAATTAAAATTTTAAACTTTGAGTATATACAGAAATATTTAATTCAATCTTTTAAAGTTTCGTCTATTTTGATAAACATACATAATTTAGAAAGAAATCACAATATGCTAGTGTTTCATTTCATATGTAGCGCTACTCCTGTACAAACAAAATAGAGGCTTTAAAAATTAATTTAAATGTATTTAACATGTTCTTAAAGAAATTATGCGAGAAACAACTTTGATTTATTGTTTTGAAGCTGCATTACATAAAAATAAGCCAACATGCAATGTAATTGTAATGCGGGATATTCGCAGGATATCCGACCGGATATCCGGTATCCGGCGTGTGATGAGCCACCGGATATCCGATATCCGGTATCCGGAAAAATCACTATCCGGTCCATCCCTACAAAAATCAGATCGGTAGCGTGTCCTCAGTAGCGAAGCTTAGCATGCAAACAGGTCATGCGCACTTTCTAACTCCCCCCCCGCCAAAAAAAAAACGCACTTGCACAAAAAATGATTCTATTTTTACCCCTTTGTTAATATTTTACTTCATTTTTGTTTTAATCGATTTCTGATTTTCTAGCCGATGCGAAATAAACGTGTCCCTAGTTCCGCCGTCAGAGCGGTAACAGTAACTTCCGATCTATGTTTAGGCTCCCAAAATCATTTCCTGAACCTATACCACGTGATACTGAGTACCTGATGGGATGTTTTATCGCATCGTAATTAAAAATTTGCATTTCTGCATCTAAAATTGTATGTAAGATTTTTTAAAGTGATTTTATAAAATGTGTGTCATTTAAGTCATCAGGTCGGTAACACGCGCTAAAATGCAGTTTTTCTTATTTTAAAAATTATTTTATATATAAGTATAGTCCTTTATTACAAGTGAAAAAACCACGTGTTTGATTTTGGTTTAGTGCGATCGACTCGGAAATAAAAAAAAAAAAACTTTGTCAGTTTGTCAGATCGGTAACAGTCAGAGCGGTAACATTGAAAAACAGCGAATATGTTACCGAACTAACTCACACGTTTCAGAATTATTAAAAAACAAAAATCATAGGTTTTAGCCATATATATTGAATATTTTTGTTCTGAAAAAATGAAAAGCAATGAGTTTTAGTACAATTGCTTCACTTGTGGTTTGGATGACCTGACAATAGAACTTAGTAAAATAAGAAAAATTGACACTTAAGAAATTAAGTTAATTAATTATTATTATTTTCTTTCTTTATTATTATTATTATTATTATTATTATTATTATTTTTTTTTTTTTTGATACTTCAATTTCTCATAACTTCGCTAAATAACTAGATAATAACTAGCATGCTAAATTTGAATTTCTGATCAAGAAATTAAATTGCCTGCAACTAATTAAAGAAAAGCAAGCAGCAGAGTTGTGTGTTGAAAAAGTTGAAATTGTGTGTTGTTTCAAAACTAAACAAATGTTTTATTAGTTTGGATTTGGCAATCTCATAATTTATTTTATCTTAAAATCTTATCGCTCATTTCTATTTCCAAGAAATGATTTTTTATAATGAAGTTTGATTTTTTAGTTAATACAGAGGCGGATCAAGTGAAGTGGGGGCCCCAAGCGGTAAAAGATTTGGGGGCCCCCTCCACCCCACTCTAAAAAAGGGGGAGAATAATCCCCCCCGATAAAAGAAAAATATTTTCAAAAGTGTCTCCATGTTCGGAAATATGCATGACACCCCTCTAGCAGCTTGATAAATATTATGACACCAGAGACTTAAATTGTCTGAATTTTCAGATGTTCTTTTGAATGAGTCCTTATTTTCTTTCAGAAACGGTCATCGTCTTTTAAAATATTTATGAAACAAATTTGAGGCCCCCAGAGTGGGGCCCCTAGGTTGGACCTTATTTGCCTATTGGTATATATTTGTCCCTGGCTGCAAAAAAGCTCGTTCGTTCAGCTACAGGTTGCAGTTATATCTAAAACCAGTGCATTCGAATTTTAGATTCTAGAATTTCGGGGCCCCATGGTGCATCACGGATCGACGGGGCCCCATGCGGCCCCTTAGTCCACGTACCGTTAGACCCGCCTCTGAGTTAATATATATATTTTAATATAATTATCTTAATTCTGTGTTAAAAATGCAAGGAAATGATATCATTTTTAAAGATGTTAACGAAGACTGAAAGTATAAACTCAAATATGTAGCTCATATTAACATCAGATCTGTAACACTCATCAGATCTGTAATGGCTTAAAAGTGAGTAATCTAAGGAGGGGGTAAATAACTTCCTTGATCTCCCCCCTTTTATTTTCTTGCATTTAGACCCAATTTAGACTTAGAATCCAATATTAATTTTTTTCTGAAAAAAATTTTTTTAATCAGAAAACTCCAACTTCAAATTGGCACTTTTCAAAATATTGGCTCATATACAAGTCACACCAGTGTTGCTGACTAGAGCCCCCATAGAAAATTAGTTACAGTAACCTTATTGCTGACCATCTAACCGGAACATCTGCTTTTGCACCCCAGAATCCTAGGTCGTGAAAACCGAGATGGGTATAGTAGGCTTTAGCCCCCGTGGGCTGTTACGCGATTGAGTTTTTATTTTGAAACTATGTTTTAATTCTGTCGAATGCCGGCCACCTTGCTTAGTGGTCAGAGCTGTCTGACCCGGATGGTGTGGTCTCGGGTTCAAATCCTGTCTTGGGTATGGATGTAATTTCTTTCTTCCGTCCTTGTACTTTCTTTGTGACTTGGGTAAATGTGTTGTTGTGCTGTGATTGGATGCTCAGTGCTCACCCAATAAACGGGTCCCTGTGCAGAGGCGGATACAGAAGTTTTTGTAAGGGGGATCAAGTTTTAGTATGAAGCATGTAAAATTTAAACTTTCTTTAAATATCATACTATATTGCACAGCAAGTAATATTTTCATAATACTCTCTTAAATTAACCATTTATTTATTTTGATAAAAATTTATAATTAGAAAATATATACATTAACAATTTCTAATTGGCTGCTAGTAATCAATATTGAAATTATAAAATTCTTTCAAATTTCTTTAAAAAAAATTAACATTTTTCACACGTATCGCATATATAAAATTTTTGTTTTAATGAGAGCAAGATTCATAGTGGTTGTGCAACTGATAAAATGTGTTTCTCATCACAGGGAGGTCAGCTGACCTTTTGACCACCCCCTGAATCCGCCTTTGTCCCTGTGGCATATGCGTGTACTGTGGAAGTCGGACTTCACACCAAATTATAGTACAGTTAGAAAAGTGAAGCAGCGCACCTCAAATTGCCAGCTCAGCTGGCACAAGACAACAACAATAATTCTGTCAAACATTATTTTCAACTTTTTCCTTTTTTAGCACATTATTTACTACTACTAAAGTATGTATATCGTGTGTAAATAAATAAAAAAGGATATATTTCTCAAAAATGTCAATATTTATTTAATATCAAAAATATCATTGACAAAAATGTAAAGATTGTAGATCCTGGGTAGGATGCATATTTCGTTACAATATTTTTGAGTTAAAAAGCCCGGAGAAATACAAGAGCCTTAATATATTGATGATGGGGCATAAAAGAAATCAACGTTAGTAGGATGGACCTTTATCCGAACTATCTCCATCCTTTATCCGTCCCTAATGATACCTCCTTTTT
The DNA here is from genome assembly GCA_038373865.1 of Uloborus plumipes. Taxonomy (NCBI): domain Eukaryota; kingdom Metazoa; phylum Arthropoda; class Arachnida; order Araneae; family Uloboridae; genus Uloborus; species Uloborus plumipes. The sequence continues at coordinate 15,450 of JAXGGA010009816.1, forward strand.
GCAGAGTCGTTGAGCTGCTTTGGAGCAATATGAATGTGACCTTCATCCTAACGACGGCGGATATCTCTGCGTTTCATTAAGGTAAGCTCCTTCCGAAATAGCACTCAGTGCTGCGGCGACGCTAAATCCGATAAGGGAGTAGGTGCGGATTCTCCGCAATGCCACCAGCTTAACGGCTTCCTACAGAGAAAGTTGAGATACGAATAGCTTCTTACTAAACTACTTCTGTACTTAATTTTATGAATTAGGAAAAAGTAGGGGTGTTAAAGCGGGGAAAAAACTTAAATTCGTTTCTGAAAAATTAAAATTTTTTCTCAATTGAAGGGCTTGGGAGATGAAGGGGTTATGTGACAAAACAGAAATTTCGAGTAATTAAGCAAAGTTTTATTGTTGCAGCTTTTTTATTTTCAAGTTTTGTCGTTAGTGTGCATCTGAAATTGGTCTAATGACATCTACTTCTTGATGTACCAAGTTTTATTTGCTTACCTGTATCCATTGCTTACCATTGCCCAGAGTGTTCATTTTTTAAAATGTAACATATCCCCTTCATCCTCCAATAACTTCAATTAAGAATTGCGACCAACCCAACCCTCTATGTTTTTAAAAGTTGTAGTGATGCAGATATTTCTATTTACTTTTCCTATTTATTAGTTTTAAGTATCACAGTTAACGTCATTTTATATTTTAAATTCTTCGTAGAAACAAGCTAATATTTTTATACCGCTTATATTAGTTTAGTATTATAAATTCAAAATGGCTGGAATGATGCTGGGGTACTTGAGAGCACCTTGTGCTTTGCTTAGAGGTCGACAGAGGGTACCTGTGATCGAAAACAGTTTTCTTAGGAGCCCTAAGGCGTAGGGGGCCTTAGATCCTACTGATTATTAAACTTTTTATTCTCTGTATATATGTGACCTGATGCACTTTCAAAAAAATAAATAAATAAATAAATAAATAAAAAATAAAAAAAATAAAATAAAAATAAATAAATAAATAAAAATAAAATAAAAATTCATTGACAAATTAATTCGGCGCATAAAGGGTTAAGAAAGATTAAAGTATGCAAAAAAGGTTGATAACAAATATTCTTATTACAAGCTGAATAAAATGGATTTTTTCTTGACAACCTAACTTAGTTTTTGGCGGAGTTTTTATATCTTAAGCACTTTTTGAGGGAATTATCATTAAGTTGGAACATGCTATTTTGACGATGAATTTCCTATCCAGCGTTCATTAAGAATTTTGTACAGTGCGATTGACCTTTTGCGTTTCATTTGTTACCGAATTTCTTGCATCCAAAGTGCAGGAGAAAAAAATAAAATAAAACTATAGGACATCAACTACGGTCAATGCTTAAAAAAGTGAGAAGAATTATGGTTAATCTAAATTCAAAAGAACAATCAAGTGCGGTCAAGTGAGGGCAATAAGAAATTCGTGGTTGCTCAGAAAAAAAAAAAAGTTTTACTATTTATAAAACTATTCTATGTTCAAATCATTTGCTGAAAGGAAAAAATGTTTTGCAACCAATGAAACGAATGAGTGCGATGTAATACGTTTTATTTATGAGACTTTTCTATATCGGTATCCATGACGGTTAATCGATATCGAGCTCGGCCAGGATATAATTAGGTAAATTCACCAGGGTTGCTTCATTTCATCCATGGATCGTGTCTGACGATGCTGTTAATTAAAAAGCGGGCGAAGGTTTAGAATTTTGCCCGATTTCCAATAAAACCAAATCAGCCACAGAAATAGAACATCAGAAATATTTGCCTGTGATAGCAACGAGAGTAAATAGCAACTACACGAAGTCAGTTGATGAATGATTAAGATTTTATTTTATCAAAAATTTTATTTTATTGATTGAAATTCTTTGAGGATGATTTTAATGATATCGGATTCAATATTGATATTGAAATTTTCATTTTATTTATTTGATTTCATTGACTTAATTCGAATTTTATTGATACTAAATTAAATATTGATTTAAAAAATAAATACTAATGATTTCTTTCAAAGGAAAGAAGAATTCACACTGAGTTTTCAATACAGCTACTTAACATTCTCTTGAAATTTTATAAAATTTGAAATAAAACCAATATTAAATAGAGCTTTATCAATTTATCTATCTAATATCTTTAAACGAGCAATTCTTGTATTTCGGATCTCGAAAACGGCTCTAACGATTTTGATAAAATTTTGTACTTAGATAGAGTCTTAGTTTCTGAGTTCATCTACATCGGCGTTTTTCCTATAAAAACGCGAGTTTTCACCCCCCCCCCGTTTTTTGTGCCTTCATTAACAGTTTGAGAAGCTTTCTTTCGCCATTTTCTTTATGATTACTAATTACTATTATTGTTACTGTTTCATATACTACACTGCAAGGTTTCTTGACAAAAACATCGTGACGTCAGCGTGACGTTAGCCTATGAAAAATGAGCTAGATAAAACGTCACAGCCTACTTGGCAAATTAGAGGAAATCGCTAACTGCTTGTGAGCTCTTATTGGCTCCGCCCGTAGTGACGTTTAGTGTCAACTGAAGTTGCTGTCTGGTATAGCAACCACGTTTTATTATAACAATGGATTTCATGTTTAATCACATCAGCGTAAATTTTAATTTTTACGGTGTTTGGTAAACGAGTTTTGGCAACGTTAGAATTGTCATTGGTTTTGAAATGTTAAAGAGATCGATCAAATTAGAGCCGCCATATAGACAGGCCGACGCATCAAGCTTGAGTTGGATCACTTTGGATCCATTCATTAATTTTTACTTTCATTTTTTTCTGGTTGCCGAGCTAGGATTACCAGAGTAAAGTTTCGGGCATTGCCAAGCTTTGCCAAATTCACGTGCAGCTAATCATTGCTCATGGTAAAAATTACCAAAACGCGATACTTGCCAAAAAAGAGAAAAAATCATCAACCGGCTGAAAAAACATCACACGCGCTTGATCCAAAGTGGTGAAACTTAATCTTGATGCGTCGGCTCGTCTATATGGGGGCCTTAGATTAAATTAAAGTTATTGTGGTGTGATTTTATGTTGCGCTTTGTTTAAATGAGTTTGTGATGATGATGTCTTGTCCAAATAAGGTTGTGTTTTTTAAGATTAATTACGGCTGTTTTAAATACGTAATTACAACCAAGGGCATAAAAATACTTTTCAAGTTTCTCTAAATAAGTTCTTCGAACTTTAGAAAAAAAAAACAAGATTTTACAAACCCCCTTTTTTTAACCGAGTAGGACGCGGTTGCCAGGTACTTTCTAATAGATGCAGCAGATGTAATCAATGTCATAAAAATAATCACGTTAGTTCTGATTATTCAATAAATACTTAGCATTCTGTTTAAAACTCATGAATTTTCCTCAACCTTGGATTTTTAATTTTCTTGAACTTTTCTTCTTAGCCTTACTAAAAAGAAACTCCATGAAATATAAAGCACAAAGATTCGAAACTATGTAGCATCTTAAATTGCTCAAGCTATGTCACTAATTCGATGCTTTTCAAACAGCTGTTTCTCATGGATTTAAGAACTAGTTTGAAAACTGAGCACTTTTTTACATAGCTGTTTTTCCATGCAGTAGTTAAAGTATTTTGATGTCCTGCAGAATTTTCGTCTTAATATCTGACCACTTGAGAACTCCTTTGTTAAAAAATATTTTAATATTGTCTTTGTATCTTAATGAGTCAAATAATCTTGCTTAGATGCATATCTTAGAAAACTTCCAGATGAAAAATTTTTATTTTGCCATTTTCTGTTCGTTAATAAATAAAATATTTGTAATTGTTTTTGGTAATCAGTAGCGCTTATAACTTTTTTTAAAATTTCTTTTTGGTTCTGTTATTTTCTTTTTTACAAATAGCAAAACTTGTCATAGTGATATCCTTTTCTTTTTCAGTGTTTTTCCATGTTATCTAAAAGCATTTGAATAATTTAAACTTTGTTATTTTTATTTAACATTTGATGGCTGGCGATATTTCTTATTGTGATGTATGGCTTTCAGGGTACACAATTTTTAAAAATTTAAATTTAGTGTTAGTTCTTGTTAATTATACTTGAAACTGGTTAACAAAATATTTGGTACAGACTTTTAGTAGAAAATGAAGTTCTGCAATACCAAAATTTACATTTTCATAAAACTTCTTTCTACCATCAGCATACTGAAGATTAAAGTTGAGTTTAGAGCAACAGAAGTAATCTATCTTTAAAAGAATACTGAAAAGAAAAACAAGTGATTTAGATGGAATCTTTCTTTGCAATACGCATTTCACCTAAAAATTTCCTTTTTCCAATTAAAGGGAAAAAAAGGGGTTTGAACTTACTTCCTTACATAATGAATAAAAAAGAGGTTAAAGATAACGATGAACAGATTCTTTAGTTTTTTATCGCAACAGCTCGACCACAAGCCCTCAATTGATTTTTCCATCACGCATTCCAAAGCTCGAAGAAACGGAAAGGAAAAAAAAGAAATAGTTGCAAGAGTTGGAACAGGAAAAAGTTCTTGGCCTGAGGCTTATCCTTTGCCGAAAAAATGTCACACATAGATCTGGAATAAGAAAATAATGCTGATTGAATGGAAGCGGATGAAATAGTTCTGTACCTCAGAACCAGACTAACGTAAGTCCATTTTCGTCATTTTTCGGTAGAGGGGAAAAACGATTGTCGAATACATTATTTTTCCCCTCTACTGAAAAATGACGAAAATGGACTTACGTTAGTCTGGTTCTGAGGTACAGAGTTATACCTGCATGAATTTAGAACAGTTTCATTTTTTTAAATGTCATTAAAATTGTTATTTAAATGAATTCTTTTGTGAAAACATTTCATATGGGAAAAAAATTATTTTAAATTGTTCTACATTTTAGCGGGGAACTCAACCTATACCGTTTTTTTTTTCACTCATAATATTGTCAGGGTTGCTGTCAAAGTCAATAAGTTCACAAAACATTGTCGTATGTGACTGGAAATATAAATTTACTGAAGTAGTTTCACGAACTGCATCAGTTAATTTCCTAATTATCCGTAATTACTTTGCGAAAATAGTAATGCAGTTTGAAAGCTATATCAGTAAACCTGTAGCATAAAGTAGCGTTCTGTAAAACAATTTTAACAATTCCGCTCCCCTAAAGCATTATTTAAAAAAATGGAATTTAGTTCAGAAAGGTTTGTACTAAGTGACATTGCTTTAAAGTAAAAATCTAATTAAAAACACACAAAACAACCTATGTTTTCTCTCCATGAGGATACTCCTTTGTTTTAAACTTATTTTCAGAATCTCGTTTTTCCTTTTTTTATTCAATGTTTGTTCAATTTCCTGTCATAAATAAACCATTATCAAATTATATGGAAAATGATTTGCGATAAGTGATACCCGCTGTTTATGTATTTTAAAACTTTCTTATGACGACCATGAACCATCTTTCAGCAGTGGCGTTAAGGCCTTAGCAAGGGCGGATCCAACTTCTGACTGAGGAGGGAGTTATTTTCGAAAATGGAAAGGTCAAAGTGCAATTTCTGTACAAAAATGGGAGATATTTGTGATTTCTCTGAAAGATAAGTCCCAAAAAAAAATGCAGTTTTAGGCTATATTTGGTCATTTAAGGGAGGGGTCATAACCCTCTGATCCCTCCCCCTTCTGGTTCCGCTCCTGAGCTTTAGCCTCTAAATTGGTGATCCGGTTGCTTGCCAACGATGCACACAGTATTAGAGAAGCTTAGACAAGACGGAAAACCTTATGTAGCCTTTTAGATATGGACCTTTTGAATCCTTGTACGTTTTAGTAGAAACCGGAAGTTTGAAGTCATTCTTCAAAAATTCGAACATTCATTGTAAAATACCAACATGCTCGTCAAAACTTTTGTAAAAATCTGCAATAAATAACTTCATACAAAATGAAAAGCTAGTTAAAATTTAAACATATCCGTTTGGAGAATACCGACAATATGATACGGAAGATTAATCCATTTTTGATTTCTTTAACACATTTAATTCTCTTACTTAGATTACGCCAAACTTTAAAGTCAAGAGCAGACATGATTAATTAGCCTCCGGTGCATGATAATGGGTAATTAGAGAGAACACTGAACACTGAACGACATGGCGGAAAGGTGAAAAGGGAGATTAACCTAGAAAACACTCAAGCCATAATCTCACCTCCCACCGAGCGCTGATAAGGCGAAGCTAACATCCCTTCAGGGAATTGGTATTTAGAATGAGAAATTCTGTGTTTCTGAGAAGCATTTTAGCAGATAAGTTATACACTGCGATGCAAAAGTTTAGACAAAATGCAAATATGTGAATAAAAAGAAAACAATTCAACGAAATGCTTTCAAATTTCTACTGCAGGTACACAATATGGTCCCAAATATGTGTCTGGAGTTCTTATAACTATAACTGGAATCAAATTTTGGATATTACAAAAGACATTTTTTTACATTGTTGCAAAAGTTTAGACAATAGTCAGATTTTATGCAAATATCCCTTGGAATGTGATTGGTGGAGGAAATGCGGGACTGTATTATTCATTTATAAAGTGCAGAGATTGCTGAATAAATAATCAAAATCTCAAAAGCTCTTTAGTTCTCGTGTAAAGAAGATGAGAAAGTTTGGAAGCCGAAATTTGAAAATGAACCTACTTTATTAATTTTTTGTCTTTTAAATCGGCTCTAGTATGGTAGTACATTGTTTTTTACTTTGTGGAGAGCAAATTCAGACATGCGTATCGATCAAAAAGTCCAAGAAAAATTATATTTCTTAAGGATGAAGGAATTGAAAAAACGGCTCAGACTGACGATTCGCCCCTTAATCCTACAAAACTTCAACTTGGGTCAAAAACAGCACGTGACAGCATAAGTAGATGAACAACTGAATCGGAATGCATAAAAAAAAACAAAGAATTGTGCCTGAGCCTTTTCGGACAGAGTGTCCCAAATAAGCCAGATTTTAATGTGAAAAGCAGCATATGTATCATCGTGATTAAAAAATGAATGGTACTTTCTTTGATAAAAATTATTAAAATTGGGATGGCCTAGATGGATTATAATTCTTTTTGCGGGACTTGAGAAATATCCAATGATTATATGCTGTGCTGCTTTTACCAATAAAATCTGGCTTATTTGGGACACTCTGTCTGAAAAGGCTCAAGCACAATTCTTTGTTTTTTCTATGCATTCCGATTCAGTTGTTCATCTACTTATGCTGTCACGTGCTGTTTTTGACCCAAGTTGAAGTTTTGTAGGATTAATGGGCGAATCGTCAGTCTGAGCCGTTTTTTTCAATTCCTTCATACTTAAGAAATTTTATTTTCCTTGGACTTTTTGATCTATACGCATGTCTGAATTTGCTCTCCACAAAGTAAAAAACAATGTACTACCATACTAGAGCCGATTTAAAAGACAAAAAATGTAATAAAGTAGGTTCATTTTCAAATTTCGGCTTCCAAACTTTCTCATCTTCTTTACACGAGAACTAAAGAGCTTTCGAGATTTTGATTATTTATTCAGCAATCTCAGCACTTTATAAATGAATAATACAGTCCCGCATTTCCTCCACCAATCACATTTCAAGGGTTATTTGCATAAAATCTGACTATTGTCTAAACTTTTGCAACAATGTAAAAAAATGTCTTTTGTAATATCCAAAATTTGATTCCAGTTATAGTTATAAGAACTCCAGACACGTATTTGGGACCATATTGTGTACCTGCAGTAGAAATTTGAAAGCATTTCGTTGAATAGTTTTCTTTTTATTCACATATTTGCATTTTGTCTAAACTTTTGCATCGCAGTGTATAGGGGAACTTTTCTAACGAAGTTTTACACATTTAATGAGGATTTACTCTGAGGATTAAAGGTTGTGTGATTGAAAGAAAATGTGGTTTAATTAAATGGCTGCATGTAGAGCTAAATTAGCTCCATTGTGTGAAACAGTGTTAAAGATAACCACGGTCAAGAAATCTTAATTCTAGGAAAGATAGGTTAAGAACGAAAATAATGGATTAGTAAACAATTTTCTCTTAAAATTTGGAATCAGTGTGGTTAACAACTGTATTAAATATTTTATGCATAATATGATTTGGAGTTTTTGTGCTTTTTCTTCTGCGCCATGAAGCATTAGTGTTAAAGCGTGCGCTTTACAGAGGATTTCCTGGATTGAAGTCAAAACTAAATTCACATTCTCATTTCAAAAGTTAATTTTTGAACGCATTCTTTTTCACTGCTAGGGACGTTCGAAAACTATTACTATCAGTAGGTATCGGTATCGAAAGATATGATTCTGTATATTCTGCATCGAGGATCTGTTCTTCCACTTTTTTTTTTAAAGATTATTGAAAATTGGTTCTTGCGTAAAATGATTGCCAGTGTTTCCAGACGTGATGTTTAAAATAAATTTTACTCCGTAATTGTACGAATTTTCTGATACACACGGTGCTTATATAAGGTCTGCAGTTTCCAAACTATCTTAAACTGAACTTTTGCCGGTATGCACGTTTGGGTGACAGGAATTATCGCAGTTTTTTTAGGGAATTTAGAAGAATAGAAGAATTTTCGTTTTGTTCAGTGACAAAATAAAGAAGAAGAGCTTTTCTGAGTAAAACCACATGTTTTCATAAATGGTTTCAAACTTAAAAAATGTTTTTTTTCGTCTTAGGCTTTGATTTTTTGGTAGACACTAGAAAAGAGAGATATATCCGAATGAGTGATGTAACGAGGGGCTACTGGTAATCTATTTGGATACTGTAGAACATACCGAATCAACTATGATACTGAACGTATACCCAACGGTACTGAAATATACCTAGTCAACTATATGTGAAAGTCAAAAATATTTGAAAAATATGATACACGGTATAAAAAATTAATCCAAAAATGATTTTGTCTAATGAATCTATCTGAAAAGACTCCGTTGCAGGGAGATGAATTGATTATTTGCCTTTCCATTAGGCTAATCCAGTGGAGAATTGGGGAATGGGTTTCGCTGTTGGAAATGAAGAATGATGCACAGTGACACGTCCTCCATCATAACGTCAGAATCAAGAGATACCGAAAATAAATTGAACTGATGTCTTCCGTTTGCGGTTTGAAATTTGCTTTTGAAATTAATGCGCTCAATTTTCAGACACGAAACCTTTTAATGCCAGGAGAATTTAATAAGTCAGGAGAAAAAAAAAAAAAAAAAAAACAGTTGAATTTTGACTCATTGAATTTAAATACTGTTTTGCGCAATCGCGAATAGTGATAGGTGTGTGTGTGTGTGCATGTGTGCGTATGTGTTGGCGTATGCATGTATGTAGGCAGTCATGTGTGTGCGTTAGCTTGTGCGTATGTGTAGGCGGGCGCTCGTGTGTGTGCAGGACATGGACGCCACCACCCAGGAAGGGCATAGGCTAAGGACTGCAGCAGGGGCCGGTGGAATGGTGGATCAGAGTTATTTTGTTCATTCTATTAACTATTCATTTTTATTTCACTGTTCATTCTTCAGTTGCTAAAACTAGTATTTTTGACTGAAGAAAGCACCCCCATAAAACATAGCGAAAGTTCTACTGAAATGTAAAATGAAGTATAAGCATTGTGGCGATGTAAGCGATATTTTTCTGTTTTCTCAAAAGCAGATGGTAAGCAAGTTGCCTAACGCTAATGTACCTTTATTCTACTCTACCATGAAATACATAATTTTTGATAAATAAAGAGTTAATATAAGAGTGAAAAGGAGGAAATAAATTGAAATTGTTCACAGTAAATACAGAGTGGACTTACTGTAATATTTACTTCTACTAGTTATATGTGCCGAAACATTTCACTTGGTCGTAAACAGTTTTGGAAAACAGTCTTTCCATTCCAATGTCTTCATAAAACTGTTTTTGATCGTTAGGAAACATCAAAAATGTCATCACCCACGACAATCGATTTTATGAGTACATTAAAAGCTCCATATTCCAATAGTTATGGTTCCCTTCAAATATATGATGTGGGAGCACATAGGCTCCATCTAGTTAACTATAAATTATAAAAATGTTCCTCCCATTTCCAAAAAAAAGTTTAAATTCACTTCTGATAGATTAAAGTTTTCACAATCAATGGCAGCCGTCTGATTGCTCTAAATTTCTAAAGGCTATTAGTCGTATAAACTTTAATCTAAATTTACAGTTATTTTACACTTTATGGTTGACCGACCAATGAATAACTACCTCTCAACTCAAAAAAAAAAAAAAAAAAAAAAAAAAATCGCAATTTTTTTGAAACAATAAGTTTTTAAAACTTTTTTCTAAGATGAACTGGCAGTAGCAACTTCTTTCTGTACATTTCCAAAAAGAAAACGGCTAGAAAACGCTGTGTTTGTCTGTTGGTTGGGGTATTCATTCATTGGGTTAAGGTTAAGGCACTTTTTTCATTTCAACCCCCCAACAAACATAGTGCAGAACCATGGAAATTCTCGCATTTTTAGAACAAAAAATTCTCCTAAAGCATTTTTACTGCCATGTAGCAATTGCAACAATTTTTAACGATGCTATGAATTTTTGAAAACGAAGTTTCGCTTAAGTATTCATTCCCTGGTGAGTATTCTATTCTATTCTATTCTAGAAGTCAATAAACTTCGACACACATGAGGACTGCGTACTTTGCACCTTGCCTCCACAGATAGTACAATACAGATTTTATTGAAGGAAAGAATTTACATCACAGAGAAGGAAATTACACCCAGGGCAAAGGCGGGAATTGAACCCGCGCCTCTTGAGACTACAAACTGACGGGCAGACCCATTGCGCCGTTGAGGCCCCCCCCTGGTGAGTATATCCTGAATATTACACAAAAAAAAAAATACCAGAAATTCGTAATATTTTAAAAGCGAGTCACATATACTACACTGCAACGTTTCTTGACAAAAACATCGTGACGTCAGCGTGACGTTAACCTATGAAAAACGAGCTAGGTAAAACGTCACAGCCTACTTGGCGAATTAAAGGAGATCGCCGACTGCTTGTGAGCTCTTATTGGCTCTGCCCGTAGTGACGTTCAGTGTCAAATTAAGTTGCTGTCTAGTATAGTACGTTCTTTCAAGCGCTACGGATGTTTGGATAGATCTGTATCTAATTAGCTGCTTATGGATAGTAAATTAGAAAGGAAACGTGTGACACTGGAGCATTAATGATGGTTTCAGCAAAAGAATTTTAGAATACATATTTGTTCCTCTTCTTCTTAAAATAAACCTTTAACAGCTAATTTTTTAACAAAAAGTTAACCTTGTCTAATAAATTCAGTATTTCTAATGAATTTTTTTCATTAAGTTTTAATTTTCCGGAAACTGACCCTGAAACAGAGTGTGCTTTAGCGAGAGGCAAATATATGAAGGTAACCATTCAAAGGGACTGGGACCAGAAGAAATGTCCCCTAAGTTGGGATGTTCCTTTTTCGGAGGTGTCCTTTAAAGAAGATGCTACTGTGTTTGAAAGAGAGTTCAGAAGAACTTGCTTTCAAATTGCTGAATTTAACGAAATTTTTCTGTTGTAGTATTAATGTCATTTTTTTATGTTTTATTAATTTGATTTTTGTTACTGTAGTTAAGTTGCTCATCGCAAAATTATGTGTAGACAAACCATGTCACACTGAATTTTCAAAAACTCTGAAAAATAATTTGTACGCCCACTAATTTTTTTTCTGAATCCTAAGATATACCAATTTATGTTGGACTCGTCTCATAACAATATAACAGGTGGCGCTGACAGCCACAATTATTTCAAAATACCGATGCCATTCTGGGATCACTTCTTGATTTCTATAAGTTTCGTGGAGTTGTAAAGACAGATTTATTTCTGAACAAAGTGATGGTGAACTGAGGAAATATTTCAAGCAATATCCTCTTTGAACGGATTACTACTTATGATTGCTCTTAAAATATTCTTTCCAAAATCCTCAATTTTAGTAGCTAATACATCAAGAATTTCACTTGGTTAAAACTCAGCCCTGCATAAATCGAAAGTTTCTTGAAAACGCTGTGTATAAGTAATCTTTTCCAAGTGCCTCTAGAAAAAGAAGAAAATGCAAAGAATGGCGTGATAAAAAAAGATATATTTTCCTCTTCGCTGAGCGATGCAGACGATATTATTTATTGCATTCTGTTATGCAAAAGTTTTAAGAGCAAAATCTTTTGTTCCGTGTAAAATCTTTCTTGATTCTTCACAACCTTTATTCAGTTTTATGATGTGCATTTTTGCCCAAGGAAATAGAAGCCCATATCTTTTTCTCTGATTTTTAAGCATTCAGGAATTTGTCTTACATTTTTGCTCTGTTGAATGGCGTTTTGCATAAAAATGGGTGTGGATTTAAATATAACGAGAAAAAAAAAGTTTTAATTTTCATGGACATTTTTCTACGTAACATTGAAGTGGAAAGTTATTTTAAAATGATGAGTCATTGCTAGAAGATAAGAAAAAAACGAAAGTTTCTTTCTTATTCTCAGAAAGGAAAAGTAGTGAATTAATATTTTGTTGAAAAGCGAATGACTATTTATGATACATATAAATATACAGTCAAAATATACTTTTGATTTTGTGAGGAAAGAAAACATTAAAAAGAAAAAAAAAAAAACTACAATCGAGGTAGTGGTACCTTGTAGTGGAAGACAACAAAATGGTCGCGTTCTTATATACAGTATAAAAATATGCGAACGAAAAATTATTTGTGCAAACCAATAAATGCCCAGTGTTTCATTTAACACAAGCTTGGATCAAAGCTTTTAAATTTACAGAAGAGCTTGAGTGAATTTGTTTTCGACGGTATAAAAAATTATAGTCTGACAGTTCGCTCCAATAAGGTAAACGCTAAGTGTTTGAATTTCATGTAAGTTAATCTCAGGTAAACCCAAACACTGCTGGAAAAAAAACAACACTTGTTTTCTAATTTTCTATCAGATAAATATAGCTTTCACACCTACCACTTGTATTTGCTCTGCTCATATTTTTTTTACTCTATCAAAACCATACAAAAAACGATGGTGTCCTGTCTTAGAGAAGATTAAACTTCAGTGCACTTTTAAAAATAGCATCTCCGATGTCTCCAAATTATCAGAATAACTTCATAGCAAAAGAATTACATAGGGTTCAATATAAAAGCAGATAATATTGTTTTTCGGAAAAGTTAATCGCCTAAAACATGCAAAGAACGTCTTTCAAATTTTAAATAATACTTCTCCTTTTTCATTCCAGATTTATTGCGTCTTCTTTTTTCGAGTTATTTCATCGAATACAAAATGGTTCTCCAGGTTCTTCAGTTACTAAAAACTCCAAAGAAAAGCAAGTTGAGAAAAGTTTGATTTCTCAACAATGCATCATAACATTGATTTCTCCTCAAAGTATTTCCTTTTGAACTGGGACAAAGCTTGAAAAAACAACCGTAAAAGTTTTATCTCAATTTTTCAATTTAGAAACAAGAAAAACCACTACAGTTATTGAAGATTTTCTATCTTTTTTCAAAAGTAATTCAGTTACGCTGAAAACCACAAAAGATCAGCTATAAAAAAAGATGGCTCAATAAAAGCAAAAGACGTTTAGCAAATTATTTTATGGAAAATTTTTACTGAAACTTTCTCTTATGCAATATTTTAAGTAGCTCTTCAAATTTTCCGTCGAGGAACTCTAAGAGATAAAACTTAATTTTCTTGAATAAACGTATAATGGCACTTGTGGAAATATTGCAATTTTTTAGAAGTTATTTTTGTTTGATTACATCATTTAATAAACTTAAAAAAGCCGAAGCACTACTTAAGAGACCCTTTTAAAAATGTTTTTGAACTCTTTTTGAAATAATTCTTTAGCAGAGTTCTTAATTTCTGTTTTTTCTCTTTTAAGTATTAGCGTTTTATTTGTTCCATTCAATTAATGTACATGTTAAGAACGACAAAGCTCGTATTGTTTTCATTCTTTTTTAGTTTGAAACTTATTTTTGGTTCTAGAAAAAAAAAAACAATAACATTATTATAGTTATTTTGGATAATTTTCTATATATTTTTAAAACTTTGTTTAGCCACTTAGTGTTTTTCTTTTGTAACACCTCAAATTTTGATTTTAGAAATCCATTTACAAACAAAACAGATTTTTCAGTTCAGTTTAAATGTTCAATGTTTTTTTTTCACTTACAGATATTCGATTCTTAAAAAAGATGAATGTTTCTTCTAAAATATCAATTGTTTTCTTGTAAAAGACATGCGTTCAAGCGTTAAACATGGTAAAGTATTAACTCTCAAGTATAATGCTCAAAAATTCTTAAAACGGATTTGCTTCAAATTTAAGACAATATATCGTAGAAATTTATGATTTGTCGGATTTTGTGTTGAACTAGGATTGCAAGGCATACGAATCTCCTTTTCATATTTTTTGAGGTATATCATAGTATTAATAACTGAAAAGAATTCATCTTGTAAAGCATATCGAAGCAGACCGGTTCTAAGCCTCTAAATCAAAATCATAGAATCAAAATTTAATGAAATAACCCTCTAAAGTTTATGGAAATGTCTATCAGATTTTAAAACAAATGTTTTAATAAAATCGTGAATAAAAGTCACACTGAGATGAGAGGAGTAACATCTTTTAAAACTACATTTAAAAAAAAAAAAAAAAAAAAAAAAAAAAAAAAAAGCTGATTCCATGTGTTATAATTAATAAGTTTTAGTTTTAGCTCACTAAGTACATTTTAATAGATATTTTATTTTTTTAAAACGCAAAATTAGGCTTTTAGGTGGGTTAAATTACAAGTGTTTCCTTTATTAAAGTGTTTGAGATTAAGAATTGCAGTCAGGTTTCGAAGCAGTTTTTTTTGACGTTCCTCTTCGAATTTTCCTGGTCTGTTACAATATGTCTCTATAAAGTAAAATACAGGAAAAAAACTTTATTTTTTCATATTTTTATTAATATTTAATATTATGAGAAAAGTACACTAAAAATCGTTATGTTTTAAAAATTGTACCTTCATATGTAAAGCAATCCTCAAAATATTAATTTTCTATGTTCTACGACATGTGCAAAATTGTTTAATATTGAAAAAAGATATATACTGTTGAAAAATACATAGAGTAGCACAACCATCTTTAAATGGACAGATCACAAAAATCTGCTCACTATTAGCTATCTACCAATTACAAAGCGAAAAATGGACCACGTGATCATACAAAACTCACATGCCACAAAAGAATGCGTAAAATTCAGAAAGCTACAAAATGATTCAACTACCTTACAATTTTCGTCGAAGTTCTGCTCTTTCACAGACCATTAATCATCGTTTATACTAAAGCACATTTCCTGAAGTTTCTGTCAAATTAGCTTCATTTCAAGCATAATCAACTCGCTTTACAACCATCATAAGTACATTTACTTCGCCATTTATTTTGAACAGCAAAGAATATTAGACATTTCTCGGGTTACAATGTCATTTTAACTGTTACTCCGATGCTAATAAAAGAGCTTTATCGAAAGCAACCTAGTTGGAGGATTTTTGATAGGTCATTTATTTCGACTATGTTTGAAAGCAATAAAATACTCAACAGCGGAATTGAAAAACAAAATACAAGGCTTTTTCCGCATTAAGAAATTTAGGTTTATAAGTTTTATTTATACACAGGTGGATAATAGACTCAAATAGTTTTGATTTTGTATTAATCATAACTTAATTCAGTGTAACATTGTTTCATTAGAATCAGCATGAATAATCGAAAAATTAGTTCTTAATCCAATATAACTCATCAATTAAATTTTAAAACTAACGTAATTAAAATGCAAATTTAATATTTTGTCATTACGTGAAACCCGGACAAAAGTATCAATTCAAAAGTAACAAATCCTGAAATATGGTTAAGTTTTGTTCGAATAAGTTATTTTGAAGCTAAAATATGAACTAATGTTGCCATTACTGATTACTAGTTGCTTTATTTTTCAAAATTATTAAAAAAAAAAAAATACAATGCTAGACAAAATTATATGCTGAAAAATGTTTAACTGTGTTTTAATCATAACTTAGGGCCGAATTCAAGTGAAACACTATTGCAATCGCTTCGAGGCGATCGCAAATTGCAATCGCTACTGAAAGTCGAATAACATTAGAATCGCATCTCGTAGCAATTGCAACTTATCCAAATTTGGAAATTTGCGAATGCATTGGTGAGTTGCGATCGTCCATGTTTTACTTGAATTCTTGCCTTAACCTAGTATAGTGTTGTTTTGTTAAAGCAAATATAAATAACTGACAAAATAGTCATAAATTCAGAATTATTTGTGAATTTAAAAAAAACAAACAAACAAACAAACAATTAACCTAATTTAAGAAATGGACAATGTTAACATATTATCGACGTGTGAAATATGAACAAAAGTAACAGTCAGTCAACAGTAACAATTCTTGGATGACAGAAATAGTTTTTTCGAATAAGTTCATTTAAACCCATAACGTAAATAAATGCCCTCTTTTGTGACAGTTAGTTACTTTTTGATATTATTTTTAAAAATTAGTGGTAAACTCAGAAAATATGAATTACTGTATATTTAAAATAATTTTACATTAAAAAGTTAATTTGAAGTATAAAATGTTTTTTTTTTTTTTCAGAAATTTTATGCACTTTTGATTGTGTCGTGTTTTATTAAATTGTGAAAACAGACGTATAAAAAACAGCACACCTTTGACAATTTTTTTCCGTTGAAACTCCATTTCAAACATAGTCATATCATTAAATAAAAATATTTCACCAGGAAGAAAATGTCTCACAAAAGTAAACATGTTCCTTTCAGGGAGGGGGGGGGGGAGCTTTAGTAAGCAGAAAAAGAAACGTGAGAATTTAAGTTGCTGCCATTCTTCCTGGAGTTTACTGATCACGTGGTTAGTTGATCGTTCCCTGAAGTACAATTTTTTTGTTGAACCTTCCTTTATATCTCCATCTATTTTCAAAATCTCGGATTTCTTCTTCTTTGCGTTTCCTTTTTTTTTTCTTTAGATTTAAGAAGTCCCATCACTTACGTTAGTCTACCATCAAAAGACAATAGAACAGATGGAGCAGAATATTTCCTTCTGCTTTTATCTTTCTCTTCACTTTGGCTTTGATTCATCACTTGAGAAAAATAGACATTGATGTTAAATCACCATGTATAAAGAGTTTTATTTCTTCTAACACTAAGGGAGAACCATTCATTTAGTTGCTAAATTTTAGCACCAGTTGCGTATATTATTTTAAATAGAATATACTTTGGATTAAAAGAGCTTGCTAAAATGCGATTTCTGTAATAAACGATTCTAACATGCTTTTCGAAGGAAAAGAAGAAGAAAAAAAGGCTTTATTTCGCAATGTCCTTCAATTGTTCTTCTTTTGAAATTAAAAAATTACCTTACGTATTAACAGGGATAAAACGTTTCTTAAAATTTCACTTTATATTTGTTAGCTAGTTATCACTCATCTGAACTAATTGAGTAATTAAGATTTTCATTAGAATCATCCACTCTTACTAAAAGCTTTTTTAAAACTCATTTACAGACATCAAGCGTAGTAAAATAATTCTTCTTTTTCAGTTATTTTTTTCCCTACTTCTATCTAGTACTAGGAAACTGGCGCGATGCTGTTTTTAATATAAATAATTAAATTACATCCTTGGTGACAAAATTTAACTGACAATTCTGTTGCACTGCAGATAATATTAAGTGATGTTAGAAGTTTTCTCATTGACGTCAGACGTCGTACTCTTTACACTCTTAATGGCTATTTAGAACTCGTGCCCTTGCTTTTTAATTTTAAGTAGAAGACGCAGTCAAAAGTAATTATTCAATAGAACAGTATTTTACTTTCATATTTGATCGCTTTCAAATCTGAAGGGGTGAATATCAAGAAAAGTGCTAATTTAAGTCACAAATGAATTTCTCAAGCACTTCAAAATAAAACCCAAAGATTTTTATTTTCTCATACAGTAAACTGCGTCGCACATACAATCCATTACAAAATTTTCAGGTTTTACTTTAATTTGTGACAATAGCACTCTTTTTATTGCCTCAATGTCATGTCGGCAGCGCATCACACATTCGAATCGCAAAGTTCAAAAAAATCCTGTGGATTGTAAAACATCGCAGCCGAAACAAATACAAAAGGAAATAACGTGTTTTATGTTCATCTATGACGATTAATTCTTGTGTTAAAGATAAAATGAATTTAGATCGATAAAAAAAAGCAATTTCTGCTTGTCACAAGTTTTCATAACATGAGGAGTGAGCCAACTTCCGGAATGATAAATCTAGACAAAACATTTTTTGGCGCCAAAAAATTACGCTGGGTGAAGTTCTAATATGTGATGTTTCAGATCCGATAGAAAATTTTCACTTTGGCTGCATTGAATTACAGGTAATATATTTTCAACCTTGACTTTTCTGTTTCTACCAAATGAAGTGTCATGTCGGCAGCGGAAATTAAGACACAAAATAAATTAATTTTTCAATCTGTTTTTGCATAATGGAAAAGAAACCTACCGCCATGGACATAATAGAGTGTTTTTATTTTCGAATCTTTAATTAGGGACGTTCAGCTATCATATTACGGGAAATTTGTCGTGTCGGCAGCTCCGAAGTAGAAGATATTTGTTACGAAACTGATGCTTGCGTTACCGATGTTTTTTCGCAATTCTTTCTTCATGTTATGAGTTGAGTGTTAAAGAACAAAGATAATTTCCAGTGCATCATTTTTTCTGCCAAATTTTCAGCAGTGTATTTATTGTTTTTTTTAATGCTTCAAAAACAATAATTTTTTCGCAAAATTTGAGTTTTCAATCAAAATTATTGCCATTTTTACCCTCTTTTCTTTTACATCAATATTCAGACCTTTGTTCGTAACTACTGCACCCAAAAATATAATCTACTTATATTAAAAACTGAGTATCTTTCTAACTATCTTTCTAACTATCTTTCTTTCTAACTATCTTTCTTTCTAACTATCTTTCTTTCTAACTATCTTTCTATGTCACGCTTCTTTCTCCTGAACGCTAATGACCTGAAAGTCGAACCAGGTACCGATAGATAGGTAATTTTTCAGGCTTCATTAGTTTCAATTGATATAATTATACGATTTTAATTAGCGAAGATATCAATTAATAAGTAGTCAAGTTTGAAGCGATTAAGCCTAATAAATGATTAAATATGAAATCCATTCTTGCAAACCGTCGTTGCTATGAAACAGTATAATAACAATGATAATGAGAATTTTGAATGAAGGCTTAACTAAATCAAACACGAAACTCATAAGCGGGCCACTTACGTAGAATTTTTATCGCTAGCTACTGGTAATATTTTGAAACATTTATTTGCTGAAGAGCCATCTACTTATATTAAAAACTGAGTATCTATGTCTGTTTTTTTCCTTTGAGCGAGCTGAACTTACTGAAACTTTCCTCACCATCTTGAAGGCGTGAAGCATCTCAATAATTCGAATGATTTTTTTATATAAGAAAAAAGTAAAGGCGTGAAGCGCCTGTAAGCGAGCCGCCTTGGCGGGGAGTAGTTTCTTTAAATTTTTTTCTCACTACTTTCAGGGCACGAAGTGCCCATGCAACGCCGGGCCACGTGCGTGGTATGTCTTGAAATCGAATGAACATTAAATTATATCAAATAATATAACTTCAGAATGAGGTAAAAGTTAGAGAGGGGGGACGTTATGCATCAGCATGCCGCAGGAAGCTAATCTAGCTGCCCTGGCAGCTAGTTTTGTTTTAAAATGGAAAACTTACGAACAGTTTAGTGCAAATCTCCCTCCCCCACCAAACTCTGACTGTCTTGAATTAATTTCGTTTTTTAAGATTGTGTTAAGAATTTTATTTTATTTTCATTTTTTAACTATTAACCTGTTTATCTGTTTGGAAAAAACTTTGTTGCACAAATTTAAACTTTAACTAACTTTTAATTAATCTCTAATTTTATTTATGAAACAGAAAAGCGTTCAGGATGTGTAAATATTATTATATTCTAAGTAATAATTATTGTATTTTTAAACATTAAAGGTAGTGAAAGTTTACTTTTGTAGAGTGAAAAGTGTGAAATCTGTAATATTTGTCAGTTTGGTAGCATTCTCATCATGTCGGTAACGCTCAAAGACACTCCCCCTAAAAGGGGGGTTAATGTTCACATTGACCATGCCCCGGATTAAAAAAAAAATGTTACTGATGTGTATATGAAATGCCCTGTTAATTTTATTTCTGAGTATCTTTAAAAATTGAAAATTTCCATGGTCAAATTGGCACTTTTCCTGATATTCACCCGAAGACAGTTTAAAAGTTAGAATTCCTTAGTGCTTTAAAAAGTGATCTCCTGGTGAGTTTGAGGGGAAAAAATATCTCAGAAGAGATAGAAATGCACGGATAATTTCGTGTCTGAAGTAGAAATGGCTGCCGCTGATGACCTTGAAGGGACAATGTTCAATTATTGAGGAATAAATTAATGAAATAAACAAATTAAAAAAAATAAATACACAAATTTACTAAACGACGATCCGTTTTAAAAGTTTCTGATAACTTAGACTGTAAACAATCGAACAATTATTTTGTTTTCCTTTTTTTCCTTTTTTTGCAGAGATCTTTACACTTATTGCTTTCAATTCACTTCACAAGAATTCCAACACCGGGAAACAACGAAAAGTGAAAGTCAATAACAGGTGGCTTCATTTGTCGGCTGATGTCTATCGACCACGGCAAAGCGTTGTAGTCATTAAGGCACAGGATGTTCGATATTTTCATATGGAAAGCACAAAGGGAGCTTTCTCAAAATATTTTACTTCCTAGAAACAAAGATGTGTGTGTGTGTGTGTGTTTCCTATTTCTTGGTAGTTTATATTAATATGGAGAAACTGAATGATGCTTTCTAGCATTTTATAGTTCTATTTTATTATTCTGTCATTTTTTTCATTGTTTTGAGATGATAATTCGTTGTTAGTTCGTACGAACTACGTACGAACTAAGTACGTAAATTCGTCTATTCTTCATAATTTAATTGTGCAAGTAAAATTGTAAAAGTATTTGTCTGAAAAAAAATGTATGTTTAGTCCTACTAACGTCAATGTTGTTTATAATGAACAGTTGCTACAAATTGTAACCGGAATATCTGACTTGCAACCGAGAGTCCTCGGTCAGGAAAATTGAGATAGGCACAGTAGGGCTTAGTCCCCATGATCTATTGTGCCACTAAATGTAATGCAGTTTGCTGCAGATAGATTTAAGAAAATTGGGAGGAGATAATACATGCTATTGGATGTTATACACTATAGACTTTAATAATATGTAATGTAAATAACTTTCCGGTAAATATTTTCCGGCAAGAAAATCTTAAACTCTTTCCTTCAAAAAGAACGCCTTCATTCTGATCCTCAAAACATTTGGCTGCTAAAAATTATATCTAGCTTGCCCGACAAGTAACTGCCACACCACCATCCTTCCTGTCTTCCTCCTTCATACCCTACATCCGTTAGAACCTTTTCCCTCTGCTAACTCCGCACCAGTTTGGGTAGATACTTGAAATAAAAACTGCTGCTTGGCGGGAAGGTTTTTTCTCACCAAGCAACCACCTCTCTTTATAACATTTCAAAAAAAAAAAAAAAAAGTGAAGTTTCAATTTTACTTTTTTATGATGTTCAATAAATTCATTCTTCAATTCCCACAAATAAGGTTTTCCAACTTTTTAAAAAATTCCCAAGAATTTTTTTTTCTTTTTTATCAGTATTATTCACGTTAAATGGATTTAATAATAATTAGTATTATGTTTTTTTTGGATAATTATATAATACAGCAGGAGGTTTATTTTCGATTGTTCCTAACAAATACAATAAAACTAATTAAAATATCAGTGGGGCAGTTTAAGATCAAGAAATTATGGCTCAAATTTACCCCGAATGACTGCCCCTTTTCTTTAAACTGGAATGTATAAGAGCAAACATATGAACTCTATGCATTGAGCTGTGCCTTTTTTCCTAAATTTGACATCTTTTGTAATGTATGATACTGAATTCATAGCTATCAATTGATAAAAGACAGATAAAAAAGAAAGTCAGTTTTTCCATTTATGTTTTCCCTGGTTTTAAAAATGTGACGTTTAAACTGGAAATATGTTCTTCGAAAGATTTTCGAATACCATCTGCCGCTTTGCTTATAAAGCATTCATCTTTCATCATTTAAAAGTATAATATCTTGGTGAGTTCTTGAAAGCATAATATAACTGTTTGAAGAGTTGAAATGATGGTCAGTTCTGTTGTGGCACAGTTCAGAGTTAGGGGTGTCTATAAATGATGTAACACTTTTTATCAGCATATTTGAACTTCTCTCCCCTTTTGTAGCAAAATGTCACACTTTCACCATTCACTGTAAAAAATGAACGTTGTTTTTACAGTATAATGCAGCTAATTTTACAGTAATAAACTAAAAAATGGCTAATTTTACAGTAATAAGCTGTAAAACTGCTAACTTTACAGTACTAAACTGTAAAATTGCTAGTTCTATAGCAATGAACTGTAAAACTGCTAATGTTATAGTTTATTAACGTGTATTTTACAGTTTTAAACTGGAACCTCCGCTGCCAGTATTATACTGTAAAAACATCAGTTCATTTTTTGCAGTGTAGTTTTACCTTTAACTCCTTACTGATTGTCACACGTCACAATGTATTAAAAAGCAGATTGTTGTAGAAAATGTTTCATTTAACCAACATGCGTGATGTTTTACTTCTTGTTACTCTTTCCATCTCTTTGTCATAAACTGTCATAATTTCACGAGTCTTCCCTCCCACCTACCTAAAACGTGACAGCATTTACGGACAACCACTGAAGTATCAAAACTTGTAAGTGATACGTATGTTAAGTGAGATGAAACTGAAAGTGAAAATTTTAAAATTTTGTGAAATTATGAATAAAGTTTAAAATTGGACTCTGGTTAGCCTAGTGGTTAGAGCATTAATACTATTAAAATCTGTTCGCGTCTGTCTCTCTGTCTGTCTGTCCGATTGAAGCTTGAACTCCTCAAAAACCGCTGAGAGTAGAGAATCAAACATAGTACCATTCGACTCGAAATTTTGTAAGGAAGACAATAAGACCAACCGCGTAATTCTACGATGTTAATTAGCTGAGACATTGATTAAAACGTTAATTAAATTATTGAACTATTTAAAATTCCAAGACATTTATTTCTTACCGTTGTCATTTTGAATAAAATGTTAATTAAATTATTGAACTATTTAAAATTCCAAGACATTTGTTCCTTACCGTTGCCATTTTGAATTAAAACTTTAATTAAATTATTAAACCATTTAAAATTCCAAGACATTTATTTCTTACAGTTGCCATTTTGAATTAAAACGTTAATTGAATTATTGAACTTTTTAAAATTCCAAGACATTTATTTCTTTTCGTTGCCATTTTAAATTAAAACGTTAAATAAATTATTGAACTTTTAAAAATTAAATAGTGTTATTTTTTTCCGTTGTCATTTTGAATACGTGTTACAACAAAGTTCTAACAATTGTTTTTATTCTAATCAATGACTTATATTTTTTCTCTGGTACCATTTTGAAAATATGTTTAAAAAAAATTGCAATTGCTGTTTTTAGGAGGGACTTTTTTTGTCTGCGTTAAAACAACTTTTTCGTTTAGAATTTTGCAATTAATTTTACAAGAAGAAAGCGGTTTGGAAATAATTGTTTTTGCTAAGGAATTTTAATTGTTATTTAGGGAGAGAGAGTGTTAAGTATGTGCTACTTGACATCGTCTTTATTTCTGAGGAAGCATGTGCAAATAATTCGATTGGCTTTTTGATGCAGGAAAGCTTTTTAGCGAGCCGCTTTAGCGGGGAGTAGTTCGTTGAAACTTTCCTCGGTACTTTAAAGGCGAGCCGCCTTGGCGGCGAGTAGTTAAGTAGTTAAACTTAAAATTGGAGGGTTCAAGCCACACCTCCACATGCGGATTTCGAAAGTTCTGAGGTCGCCCGCTAGCGACTAACTTCGGGGCAGGATACTGAATTTTTCCCTCCCCTTCAGTACTAAACCAAAACTTTGCAAGTGGAGGTTGACTGTTTCAACCATCTATTTGTGTGATATTACCATATGCATCGGATGAGAGATACATAGTTCATAATTCTCATTGAATCCCGAGTAGCATTTTGCGAATATTCTGAAATACAAGATTATCATTAATTTAATAAACATTCTGCATAACTGCTGAAAACGGAAATTTGAACAGAAATTTGATAGATTAGTATACGCACAAGCTTCCCCAAAAGTTATTCTATACCTCAAAAAGTCATGCTGTTATAGATTCTAACTGTTATAGTACGGTTCCGCTATCATAAAACCTTTCCTTAAAAATGTTTACTTTTTCTTGAGAAGTTCACTGAATTGCGGAAGGTTTATTGGTAATGTTTTTAGTTGGTGTTCCTTGAAAGTGCAGATTCTGGTAACAAAGTTTCCTGGTTTTCAAGCTCAGCAAACCCTATTTTATAATCCTGAGAGTTCTTTATTATTTTGGAAAATATTTTAGGTACAATTTAAAATTCTGTTTTGCTACATAATTTTGGAAACTATATAATTTAGGTGCGTCCCTCCTTGTCCATATATTATCTAAGCCAAAGTCGTTTCTCATAACTGCTTGAGCGTAGCAGGGAGTATGTTAGCAAGTTCTTCCTGCGCCTTCACTTCTTGAAAGGCCCTTAAGTGTTAGCCATAAAAGTGAAATTTCGGGGAAAAAAAGATTCAAAACGGAAAAGAGGGATGGACATTCGAACTACTAACTAAGAAACCATACGACAGTGTAATAATGAAGAAAATAAATTATGTACGTGGCAATCAAAAGAACATTGTAAAACATGTTTTTTGGAAGCATAACCTACTTGCTCTCGTGATCCTGTGACCAAAATATAAGGTCTTAAAGTCTGCAGATATTTTTGACAAAAGTCACCAACTTTAAGCGATTTTCAGTCAGAAATGACAGAAATATTTCACCTGATTTGTTGGTAGTTTAGAATGTCAATTTCTCCCCAAGTCTTTAAATTTGGCACTTTCCTGAAAATTTGGGCAGACTTTAAGATTTTATATCTCGACAACGGGCGGACGAGTGCAAATAATTTTTGAGTGCTACGGATGACTGAAGGACCAATATTGGAGGGTAAGGATTCGGTTGCAACATTTTACAAATATATTTAGCATCAGAATGTCAGAAAAGTACGAATCTATGCAAAAACAGTATGGTGCCAAATTAAGAACGTTACAAAAAACAGTTTATTTGTTACCAAAAAGGGGAAAAATACAAAAAAAGAAGAAAAAAAAAATCTCAAAGGTAGCTAAAAGAAACTTTGTAACAATTTATCTTAACTTTTCATCATCTTCATTGTTTGAATCTCAAGAACAAGAACTGATTTTATTCTTCTCAGACATGATTTCATTCCTCCAGATCTCTTTTATCACCGAGTAAACATAAGCTCTGATGTAACCCAAACATCATTTTTTATCAGAAAGAGTTTTGATATCGCATTGCATGGAATCCTGCGCTATCGTCTAATAAATCATCAGACAGATCGCCACGAATTTGGTAAATGTAACTTCCAGGCTCCTGAAAGGGAGAGATAGTTTTTGTATGATTTATGTGTTTACTCTGTGGAACTGCGCCATGCCTGATCGAACGTGAGGAGAATGGAGGCAAATAACAAGGTTAAAGAGAAAAATGAAGATGCATTATGGCGGGCCGAGCAGACATTCTTTTGAAAGTAGTAATAAACAGAATTGTGTTGTCAGAAAATAAATGAAGACCGTAGAGGATAAATACTTCCTGTTTATCCATGATTTGAAGCATTCCTAATTGAAATGGTTTTTAATTGGAATAACGTATTATTTGCTGATGAAATATTTTTGGTGATCAAATTTCTTCATGGATGATTAATGCATGAAAATGCTTAACTCTTTTTCTTATCTATTCCCTTTTCTCTGTGCCTTTTTCTGTATAATTCATTTTCTACATCATCCAGCTACTCGCAAGAATCTCCATAAAATAACGTTTCTACTCAGCACTCAACTAGAAGACTTCATATTTCCCGCCTAAAAACTTTAATAGAAATATTATTGCCTGTATCTGTACAGATCAAAATTTATTTTTCCCGCATTATGTGCGTTTTTCTGTGTAAAATATTGTCCAGTTTATGTACGTTTCCCAGCGGGAGCTTGGTCGCTCGTCTGTTTTTCTTTTCCTCCCATTCACCACATTCGGTTCAACCCTCATCAGGGTAGGTACGGTGATGACTAGTGGGGTTTAAATAAATAAATAACCCTTCTGCTTATTCCAAGATTTCCACGGGCAACTAATAAGTAGGGTCATTCCATGTGAAATGAGCAAATCAGCTGTGGCTCACATGTCACAGATTTCAATGAAAATTTTTATTAGGGTAGATCATGCATATCTATGGGGAAATGTAAAGTATGAAAGTTTAAAAACTGTTTGTTGCTTTGCTATTGACATCAGAAATTAAGGCTTACGCTAAGCCTACATTTTCAGAGTTCATGACAGCCAGTTTGTGACTCTATAACTCCGTAAGTTATAAACATACATTTAAAAATATTTTTTTTCCCATTCTCTGGAAAAATCTCTATCAGGAAAGATGAAAGTTAATTTTATTTGGAGCTTTCATTAAGTCTGAAATATTAACAAAGATTGAAATTCGTTCAATTTTCTTCAGATTTCAAACTATTCTACTAGCTCTTTGAATGAAAAAATAAGAGAAAAAAGCAATACATAGAGTAAAAAGAGAATCGAACGAAATGAAGTTGAATGAGCTCCAAAATCACACGCTGAAATTTAACAGCCGCTTTTCGGATCAGGCACACAGTTGTATAAAAGCAAATTTTGGGCTAGAGTCAATATTTCACATCATAGTCAGATATTAATAACAGTGAGGGCCCTGCTCCACATCAGCGTAAAACGCGACCGAAACTGAAGGCAGAAACTGAAAATCCGGGTACTTTCCGTAGGAACACTATTTGCTCCATTTTACGCTTCTGCTTTATTTTTCTGCTTTACGTCAATGTGGAGCAGGGCCCTGAGAGTTGATTTCAAGTAAGTTTGCTCTTGAACTCAAGGTGGTGAGAGAGATTCAGATAGTAAGAGATATCAACCGCGAGAGAACGTTTAACTGTAATTGTAACTTTTGTTTTGTTGATAGACGGAACATTTGAATAGGGCAAAGAAAATGGAAGCATGTGTTACACTTTTATACTTATAACTATATCGTACTGTGTAGCGCAAAATATTTATAAACTAATTAAATACTTGAGTAATCAGGAAATTTTCCTTATTAACTTTGTAAGTTTAATTTTTGAATTAACATTTGTAAAATATTGGAAGCATGATATGGAACACAGCTGGGATATTCTAGTGACAACATACGTCCCACGAAACTGCAATCATGAAGTCTAACAAATAAAAGATGTGTTGAAGAAGTGTTTAAGGGGAAAATAGAAGCATTATCAAAATATGAGTTAAGATTTATGTTATTTACTAAATGTTTAATAGTTTATGAAAGTAGTAAATAGCCAGATAAAAATCTTAACATTTATTATCGCTAGGGCTTATTATTATCCTTCGTTTAAGTTTCTTTAGAGCAAAAAACTTGAACTAAAATCATTTTATAAAGAAATGAAAAAATCACCTGGCACCAATCACTTTCAAATAATATTTAACAATTCTGAGACTTTGAAATGCTTCATTTACTTGAATCTAATCATTTATGAGTTGTTCTGCGTGGTTCATCTACTATGTCAAGCATATTCATATGGTAAGTATTTTAGCATTTCGGATACTGCTTTACGTAGCTTATGTAGTTTAATGAATGAGGCTTTTATGCAGTGCTTTATGTGTTATGAAGATTTTATCTAGTTAGATGAATTTATGAATCCATTTTGATTTTAGGCTTTGTGGCTTATCCACGCTACGATTACGCAAGAAAATTCATATGCATATTATAAAGAGCATCATTGATAATGTTTATTATAACATCTTTATTAATGCTATAACAGACACATTTTTTTCTCTATACGAGTAACATGTGAACAATGTTTGTAAAAGTGTTGATTTGCAATGAACTTGAGTTATATTTGAGCAATAATGCTACAAATCATGTTCATTATTTTTTCATCATAAAAGCTATGAGCAAATATAATCAATTTTCCGCAAATGGACTTGGTTAAAGAGGTTCTAAAATTTGTTTCAGCGAAAGGCAACTTTTGTATGTCTTGGGTTTGGAATTATAATTTTTTAAAGTTTCTGCTATGCAAAAAACTTAACTTAAAATCATTTTATAAACAACTTTTAAAAAAAAATCTCCCGGTATCCAAATCGTCTTCAATAATATTTAACAATTATAAGATTTTGAAATGCATAGCTTATTTGAAGCTAATTATTCATCTACGCATCTAGTTTCAAGACGCAGTAAAATGAACAAAACATCGGAAATTGCACTAGTAGATGTGCACCTGATATTACTTTAGAATTCGTTTAAATAGCGAATGATTTAAAAATAAGATGACTTTTGTATCTAACGATGAAAAGTTATCATAAAAAACGTAAAATATTTTCAATGAAGACTGCGTGTGAAGTTTTTCTTTATTTTGTTGGTAGCAATTGAAACGGTACTTCAAAAACATCTTTTGTGCCAAATAAAAATAACTTATTACTGTGAGCGGTTTTCTTTTGAAATGTATTCTATTTTTAATGCTATCTGAATAAATGCTTTATTTGAATGAGTTTCAAAATTTCATAGCTAAAGTATGTTTCTAAAACTACATCAGAAGATGAATGTATGAAGATAATATTTTTCAACATACACTATAAATGAATTTTTTGTGCATTTTTTGTTGCTCAAGTATCGATCCCTTTTCTTTGCTATTCCATACTTTCAAAAGATGTTATTAATTTGCGTTTTCATTTTCTGTGTGGGAGTTATTTGGGTGTGTTACAGAAAACAGAGTTAATACAGAGTTTAATTGAATATCTGAGTGGAATTCGTATAGGGTAAGTGCTCCAGTAGTTGACCATTTAAGAGATCTTTTGTTGATCTTGGCTAACCTAGAACTTTCAGCTATAAATACAGCAACAAAAACAAGGTAAAACTTTAGAATAAACCTTTCTGATAGTGAATCCCCTACTTATTTCAGAAATTAAAAAAAAAAAAATGTTAAAATCCAAGCTGTTGTCAACACAAGTAAATGCTCCAGTAGTCGGCCACAGAATCATCTAGCTGAAAAATAAGCAGAATCGCAATCTTGGATGAGGGGCACATCATTCAAAATGAAATGACTCATTACTCTTTCAAAAAAAGCACCCAAAACTTAACTGGCATTGGTTGATGATTGAGGATAGGTACATGAATGTGTGAATGCGTCATATCTGATTTTGAATTAAAAATGTAATATTTATGAGGAGTTTTATGTCATTGTGCCCGACTACTGGAGACTGGCCGACTACTGGAGCACTTACCCTATATATTTGACATGTAGCAATTGTGGCAATTGACATTAATATTAAAGCCAAAGAAAGCGATTGGATGGTTTACACAATTGTTTTTGATTTGATATTAAATATAGGAAGTGAAAATCGTACTGAGAAGATTATTTCACATGCAAAAGTATTTCAGGAACTTTCATTTAGGAAAATATTTTCACCCAGAGAAAAGATATATAAATCTTCATGTTAGTTTTGATAACGATAGTCGGTCACGAAGTTTTTGTTGGTTGCTTTTACGATAGCTGAGGCCACCTATCATTATCGCTTTCAGTACTTTTTTTACAGTTGACCTATTGAAGATAATCTCTAGGTTTGAAAAGGACAGAAAACTGCTAACGTGTTTGTCGTCAAACCTTTCATTGTGCAAAAAAAAAAAAAAAAAAAGAGTTTGGGGGAGGGGTGAAATTTTGAAATTTGCTGCCGTCGAAACGGGAATCAGTGACTTTTTTTGAAAAGTCTTTCGTAATGATAAATTTGGTGCAACAGCTTTACAGGACATTGAGTATCATTACTTTAATATGCAATAGTAGTTACACAGTTTAAACGTTTTTCTTCTTTTTTATTCAAATTAAAAATTTCATTTTAAGGGAAGACTTCATTTAAAATGTTTTAACTAGTTGTACAATATAAATACACTAAAGTGTTACTAGCTTCCATTTATTGCTGAGGAAATTTGTCCAATCTACCAACACATAAGAAATGCAGTAATCTTATTTAATGTTTGCAAAACGAAGTCAAAAATGATAACTCTGCATGTGTTTTCACACCTTTTAAAAACTGTTCAC
Organism: Uloborus plumipes; assembly: GCA_038373865.1. NCBI lineage: Eukaryota > Metazoa > Arthropoda > Arachnida > Araneae > Uloboridae > Uloborus > Uloborus plumipes. The sequence goes on from JAXGGA010009816.1 coordinate 45,756, forward strand.
GGTTGTAAATGTTTTCAAAAAGTTTTTTGCGAATTTGGTAATATCTATGGTTTTTTGTTATGTTTGTCTTTCTCTATATTTAATTCAATCTGTGAATGTTCTAATGAACATCAAGTACCACTTTATGCACATACATATAAAATAACCATTTTCACTTGAGCCTAGATAATGATACCCTATACTGCAAAATTTTATTTCCGGCTGAAAAACAGTAGATTGATATTTCCATATAACATATGAAAATAAGAACATGATGAAAAAGAAAGTTGCTATAGCTTAGGATTAGATAGTAAATAGGTTAATGACTAGCGGTACCCGCACGGCTTTGCCCGTGGTATAAAATTAAAAGTTAATTTGTAAAATAATTGATATAGCAGAAAAAATACTCTATTTTAGTTGTAATTCAACTATAATTCCTTCAAAGTATGATATAAAAATCTGGTATGGACCCCACGCTACTTATTTTTATGTGTAAATTTCTTAGTAGATGCCTTAAGTGCTAAAATAGTGCTTGGAGTGAGCAAGATAACAGTTCAAACATTTATATCCCTAGTTTGCCACGAAACAATGCAAAAAAATGTTTTACTATGATTAATCCCCTAAATCTCGCCGATTTTAACATCATTCAGTGGATTTTTCGCAAAATATCGCCAATAGCGCCAAATTCAGTCTAAATAAAAAAATTTTTTTTTTCGCCAACTTGGCGATATGTCGCCAAATTGGCGGTAAATACTTGGCGACCAAAAGCTTGGCGATATATCGCCAAGTGGTCGTGCCAATTCATATTACTTTTGTCTGCATTGAAATGAACACTGATTTACTCCATAAAAGGGGTAAAACACCCCCTTGGAACATTCGAATGCAACCCCAAGGGGAGATGCACAAAAATAAGCCAAAAGAGAAAATAAGCACAATTTTGTTGCTCACAGAAACCGACAGAAATCTTACCAAAGTTTAAAAGAAGAAGAAAGTTTCCTTTCGTAGTTTTAAAAACAAAACAATACATTTTCCGAAATGAAACACTTTAAAAAGAACGATGCAATAACGCAATTGATACGATATTCGGTTAATCTGTGCTTTAGATACCCTTTTCTCGCTAAATGGGCGATAGGCGTGCCAAGCGTGGTAACCCTGACTATTTTGCGTAGTTTCTCTCTGAGCTTTCAATTCCGCGAGACACGCAAAAACGCGCCAGTTGGTGACTTTTCGAAAACGCGCTAAGTAAGGTCCCAAAGCATTTTCACCGGAAAAAAGACAGGGTTGCAAGAGAATTGAAACAAAAAAATACTACGCCTCCTCTAAAAAAAACAAAATACTACTGTTTCCAAACGTTGCCAAAATCAATGTTGCTGAAATGCGAAATCTATGAAAATGAAAAAAAAAAAAAAAAAAAACCGCCAAATCTTTTAATTAAGTCATTAGTATATTAGAAACAGGGTTGCCAGAAAAATACTACGCTCCTTATTTGGGCCGAAAAAATACTACCGTAGTATCAAAAATACTACGTCTGGCAACGCTGGAAAAATAACGAAACAAAAATAAGATGAACACGTAACCATGGTAACAACATGAAAAGTTGATTTCCGTTGATAAAATAATTCATTTCATCTATCTTTTCAAACAAATTTTATTCTCGAGAAAAAACATTTTAGAATCGTTTGGCTTGCTTTACTGAAGGTAAACCTTGAATTCCGGGATTCTAAAAACAATTGTTACAGCTCTCCTGATGATCGTAGAAACTTCGAAAAAACTTCATTTTATGCAGAAAATTTCAAACTTTCGAATGACATAAGACTTGAAAATGTGTACGAAATATTTCTTCCCTATTTTATCGGATTTCCGCTTTGAATTCGAATAGAAAAAGAACGAAATGGAATTTTCGAAAAATCGCTTCGAGGTGCAAAACTACATGCTACAAACTAATTTTGTACCAAGTGGCATGAAAATCGACCGAACGGTTTTGGCGCTACGCGTGTAACAGACAGACAGAAGGAAAGAAAGAAAGAAAGAAAGACAAACCTTCAGCTTTATTATTAGTAGAGATTATAAAAAAGGCGATATTGTCGAAGACTTACCCTATATTGTATATTCCTTTTACTTTTACTCTCTAAAAGGCTTTCTTCACAAATAGAAATATTTTATTTTCTTTGAAGATAACTGTATGCCGTTTGAATTTCCATTTCAATGTGTCCCCCGAAGGATAAACGTTTAGTTTCCATCTAATGCCAAGGAAGCAAAGGCAGCCACCTCTATTTATCTTTGGCATATCATTTGTAACTTCTTGATCTATTGTATTTAGCTAGAAAGTTGAACGCAATTTCGGGAGCGTTTCTCCAGAAATAATGTGTTTCTTTTGTTCTTTGACTGTTGCATAGACAGAAAATAATCATAGGTTTTTTTTTTGCGTGCTTCTTTTAAGTGTGAGAAGCAATTCTTCTTTCTTTTCAGAATGTCAAGCTGAAAAATCCTGCTTTGAATGCCAATCTTTTGGAAGTAACATGGGAATATCTGCAAGATAAATGTATAGTTTTTTGCACAAAAGATATTCATGCTTATTTTAGATGATAAATTGAGAATGCAGTTTATCTGGTAAAGATTATAGTTTGTGTGTTTAATGAAAAAAAAAAAAAAAGATTTTACTGACATATAAACGTATTTGCTTTTCAGTAGTCAGATAGTTCAGTTTAAGGTGAAAACCCGTAAAAGGAGCAAAAAACTTCGCGATTCCGGTTTGATATATTATGAAACAATAGGCATGTTTAAAAGACAATAGTTAAATTATTTGAATACTTGAGAAAGAAATTCCAGTTAACGACTCATGATGATTTTAAAATGTTAGTAGAGTAACTAGGTGTAAAAAAAAGATTTTTAGTAAGCTGTTACTTATAATAAATACAATAATTTCCCTCGATGTCACTCTCCAGAGGCTGTGGTTTCAACATTGTGGAAAATCCTAATATAAGTTTTTACAAATGTAAGGCCTATCATCCCTCACCTAGAAGAGAAATCCTGATTGCGCTAGTTGAAGCTCTGGAAGTTAATTGTGCTAACTTCTCCTCAGTTAAATGAAAGAGTAATTTAAGATTTAAAAAAAAGCAAATTTTGTAATCTAATGCTGAGGTGTAATAGTAAAGCAATTTTTGAGTAAAATGTAAAAAAAGTACGAGCAGATGTAAGACCGTGAATTTTACGTTTTCAAATATTTTATGTCATTATAGTTTAAGTTATCACTGCGTAATACATGCTTTAATTTTCTATGTATTTGATCACCTGGTAGCAAAGTCCGTACAACAAATGTTTTTACTCCGTTCTGTAAACCCAGGTTTGAATCTCGTCCGAGACAAGAACGTGCTTGACTCTTATGATTTCGTCACACTGGTGCAAAACTCATTTTTAGCTTCAGGTCTTCCAAACATCCCCATGGGGCATTTATGCATTTGTCTATTTAGCTTAAAATAATTCCATAATAACAGTCGTATCAATTTTCCACGAAACATTCAACGAAGACTCCAAATGGGGAAGCGGGGCACGTTGGTCCACTTTTCTTCTTTTTTGTATTTCATTAAAAAAATAAATTAGCAGTTTGATTTTATACCATGAGTTTTATTAAATACTAGGAGCGAGGCCCGGCACTGCCCGGTATACCTTGAGAATAAAATTTACGTCAAGTAACGCGTGTCTATAAACGTCCCGATTGGATTAAAGTCGACATTTTGCGCAGTACGAAAAATGAATCAATCACCAAAAAAGTTTTAAATCTCCGCTACAGGAAAAGCAATAGCAAGAATTTTATTTGTTTATGTTCAAGAAAAAATGGCAACACCTTTTCTCATTAATTATTTATTTCACCCTATTTAATTTCTTTCACGCTCGTGCAGACGATTTTTATAAATCCAATTTAAAATGGATATTTCCAAATATTCAAATATCCATATCTTTCTTCAGGGTGGAGATATCGATTAGTGGTCTTGAAAGTTTTCGGAAGG